>JAQISU010000128.1:7282500-7385000 GCA_029339505.1 Unio delphinus
TTGTTTGTATGTATGTATGTATGTATGTATGTATGTATGTATGTATGTATGTATGTATGTATGTATGTATGTATGTATGTATGTATGTATGTATGGTATGTATGTATGTATGTATGTATGTATGTATGTATATGGGGTGTACTGTTGAGTAATGTTTTTTAGTATTGGTCTGGTTAAGGCTTTTATATTACCTGAAATTTGATTAGCCACCAATAACAGGCTTCATTATCATACCAGCATCTGTGTCAGTATCAATATCTGAGATAACGAACATCTGCGTTCTGCATTACTTAGTATTACAAAAGTTGCCGATGCACGGATATATTCATTAGTCAGAATAACAAATTTAAGCATCCTATAAGTTCATACCGATTCTTGCAATGTGAGGTCTATTTTGATGACCTTTCAGTGTTAAATTTATCAATAGCACTTCAAGATCGGAAGCAAAGAAATACATCAGAACAAATAATGAAAGAGAAATAAGTACATACCAAATTATATCTTCTTACGACTCTATGGGCTTAAACCAAAGAGCAGAAAAGAATGTTTTATCACAAGTCCAAGTGTATAAAGTTTCAACTGAATTGAGAGTTATTCCAAATAAATTCCTATATTGGATGTGTTGATGTGCCTGTACTCTTAAACGTAATAATGTGTCATTGGCCTAGAGTGCGATGATGTGTTAACAGCTTTTCGTTGTATCACAATAATCAAAAATGTGATCAAAAATGGCCTTTTCTGTCTGTAATAACTATAAATTCCAAATTAATATTTTTGTTCAAGGATTTAAAAATGACTTTGTTATTCCAGTGATTAATAATTTGAATAAATACAATGAAAAGTCAAGTACTCAACACGACTTTAAGGCTGATTTTGCTTCATACGTTAAGATAAGAATGTAATCCGAATGTAAAGGAGATAAAATATCCTTCTACTTGACGTAGGTCACAATTATCACTTCCAGAAAACACTTTGTTCATTAGCAGAAATGTTCCATTCCGGAAGATTCTAGGATCAGAATGACGACTCTCTCTAACTCAAATTGAGATAAACGTGTTTACTACTAATAATGATCTGCATATTTAAAATATTCCCATATAGAAATATTAGCTATGTATTATGTTGCTTATGAGAAAAATGTCCCTCGAAAGGTAAGTCGTTAACTTGAATTTGGACACGGTCGAGTACAAAGTGTAGATGTACAAAACATATAATCATTAAGAAAAACAAGCAAATATTACAAATTAAATACACATAACAGTTTAAAATTTCCATGAATTCCAGGTTGAAAACATCACAGTCTGTAATTTTCAACATTATTCCATCTTTACAAAGTTGCAATCTACGTCCTCTAAACGAGAGCTGGAAAAAACATTATATCACGTACATGCAGTATACTTCTTTAAGACGAAAACCTATAGATTAGCGTTTATGCACGTGAGGTAAATACATATCCACAGGACTGTTGCACATGGCATAAGGCTTTACATACTGTGGTTTTCTTAGAGCTTATTTTCCCTAACGAACGATAATTTATATATCATAGCCCTGAGCTTATTTGAGACGTAATTATTAATCTCACAAAACCACATCTCGTGCAAGATAAGACACGCATCTATTTCTGGCTCATTAAAAACAACACGCGGTTAAAAGTTCGTAATGCTAATGGTCTCTGTCCGTAAAAGGTAAGCTCAAAATAATTTTAAAAAAACGAGTAATGTTACAATTTATATGCACATTTTGTCATACTGCATTCTACATGCTATTCAGCTACTGCAGTCTACATGCTATTCAGCTACTGCAGTCTACATGCCATTCAGCTACTGCAGTCTACATGCTATTCAGCTACTGCAGTCTACATGCTATTCAGCTACTGCAGTCTACATGCCATTCAGCTACTGCAGTCTACATGCTATTCAGCTACTGCAGTCTACATGCTATTCAGCTACTCTGCATTCTACATGCTATTCAGCTATTCTGAATTCTACATGCTTTTCAGCTATTCTGCATTCTACATGCTATTCAGCTAATCTGCATTTTACATGCTATTCAGCTACTCTGCATTCTAAATGCTATTCAACTACTCTGCATCCTACATGCTATTCAGCTACTCTGCATTCTACATGCTATTCAGCTACTTTGCATCCTACATGCTATTCAGTTACTCTGCATTCTACATGCTATTCAGTTATTCTGAATTCTACCTGCTATTCAGCTATTCTGAATTCTACATGCTATTCAGCTATTCTGCATTCTACATGCTATTCAGCTAATCTGCATTTTACATGTTATTCAGCTACTTTGCATTCTACAAGCTATTCAGCTAATCTGCATTCTACATGATATTCAGCTACTCTGCATTCTACATGCTATTCAGCTAATCTGCATTCTACATGCTATTCAGCTACTCTGCATTCGACGTGCTATTTAGCAACTCTGTGCTCGGATAATGCTGCTCCTGTTTTAAATTGCTTTTAAAGGGACTCTTAACACATTATTTTATGCCGGGGAATCGGGATATAAGTGCTGTTACCAATGGACATACTAAGGCAGCCGACATAGATGGCCTGGTCGAGTACTGAATAGCGATCCTTCGATAGCAAATCTAACGCTCTACCAACTGAACTACCATGGCCTCCGAATTATAGTTTCTTTGCATTCTACATAGGCTGGTGCGTATTCATAAATGTAATCATGGAGACAAAACTATTATTTTGACCTATTATGGTCAAGTAACTATAGCTGTCACAATAGTGCTATCTGATATAAAGAATATATCTGCTATCATGTTAACAAGGGTTCATTGTCTCAAATGTTCTCTACTATTATTAATTTCAAACTTTCAAAAAACATCAATCAGTTGAAAAGCACAACAAAATCAGCCACAAACGCACATACACAGTTTAATCACCAGGAATCGATTTGTGAACATGTTTTTATATTGTGTAATAACTACTTTGGTGTATATGACCAGTACATAAACTAATTATGTTATCGGCAAGTTTACATGTTTAATTACAATTAATCGTATGCATGGGAATATTTCATGCGCATATACTAATAGTTACCAAAAACTAACTTCAGAAGTGTTTTGTTTTCTTTTGTTTGTGTTTTTAACAATAAATAACGTTCCAATTAATTGCAAGATAATACAATTGACAAAAGTTTATGTCCAAACAAAACGAATCTATCTGAATCAGTTCCATATTTGTGTCTCTTTTGAACCTTACTCGTATCTACAGAATTACTATGAAACCTGGCACAATGAAAGCAGGGCACAATGCGAAAATCGCTGTCATACACACCACTATTCCCGATTAAGAAATAACAGCAACACACCACTTAAAAAAATTAAAAAAGTAGTATACAAAAAATACTTTTAAGATATACACTATTAGAAAACAAGAAATTTTATAAGGGAACTAAACTCTAATGACCGATAAATAGTTAAAAGAATCTTCGATATATTCGTTTCTTCTGTACTTGTATTTATGTCACTGTTGAGTATTCAAGCAATGTAGGATATTGTTACGTGCTTAGGCTCAAATAAGCAGCAACATAGAAAGAAGTGAAAATAACCAGCTTGTCAAATTTCACAAACAATTTATTAAGTACAAATATTTTGATAAAAGAAAATAAATAAACTTACGGTTTTAGAGAATCGAGTCCAAAAATTAATCCAAAAAGAATATTCACAATATAATCCACTAGTGGAATTATAATCCACTAGTGGAATTGCAAGAGTCCTGATAAATAAATGTCCAAATAGTTCCCGGTTCGAATCTTGACGATGTAATCCAATATGGACGACGATGGCAGGTGATGAAGTCAGTTTTAGTTTTATAATAATAATCCAAATAAAACTCTACGAGCACATATTCTTTTCCAGATAAATAATAAAATAATTCCTCTTGATCCAAACATAATTTCCAGTACACGGTAATTAAAAAAAAACTCAAAAAGAAGACACAACTTAATATTATAAAAGCCCAACTTCTACTGAACTGTTCTCTCCCAAACAATAATTTAAATACCTGTTTTTACGTAATAGGAAAAGGGTCACGACATTCCAGAATCTCTCAGAACAATCTCACGTTCAAGAAATCACGTAACCAGCACGACCCAGAAAGATGTCATTGGAATCAACTAATCACTTTTAAAATAAAGTTCTAATGTCCTTGGAATCAACCAATCATTTTAGAAGCTTGTTTACACTCTGAAGCAAGGTCAGAAAATGAGGTTAATACCTGGTGTTTACTATGTAAAAGTACAGGTCAACCAACCCCACCCCCCTTCAATGAACGAATCTTAAAACTTAAAATGCCAAATTTTAATCTAACAAACAGACGATAAAAATATATATAAATGACATATATACGTAACAATATGTTTGAGGTACTACAGCATATCATAATCGGTATCAAAAATATTGTCTTATCTAATATGTTAACATTTTGAAAGCAAAAATCGTTGTAATAACATCTGACCTTGACTTTGGTATTATGAGCAAAAGTTTATTAACTCTTCTTTGTCTCAGAAAAACGAGTTTTTATTTTCATGGGCAATTTTAATGAATATGCTTAGTGGAGGGAAACATATACAGTCATTGGATACACACGTGCTGAGTAGTTTTAAATTATCATCGGTAAATTTAAAACATTTGTATAGCTACGAAAGTAATGGATCTAGCTGAGTCTCCACTAAGTCGCACTGGGTCTATCACCAACACATTGGTGTACGAATTCATCAGTCGAGGTAAAGCAATAGAGAAACTATCTCTCATTAATGTGCTAAGATCATAATGTTGATACGGAATTTTCTACAAACCATACTAAATTTAATTTAATTTGTCATAAGTAATATATATGTATATATATGTATTTTATTATATGTATGTATAATTATATATATATATATATATATATATATATATATATATATATATATATATATATATATATATATATATATATGTATGTATGTATGTATGTATGTATGTATGTATGTATGTATGTATGTATGTATGTATGTATGTATGTATGTATGTATGTATCTTTGTATGTATGTATGTATGTATATGTATGTAAAGGGTTCGTCATAAATAATTACATGATAACTAAACATAGCACGGTATTGATGAGTTAAAGCTTCTTAAATGTATGTGTCCAAATAATTCAAAATTGTGGCATTGTGGGTAATCATAAATTCTATACATTTAAATTTATTTGGTATTTTTTTAATAAATATTTCATGATTTATTTGTATCTTAGATCTTTATGTAATAAGTCTTCAAGAACAAAATAATATTCATCTTCAAGGGGGTTATAAATTCAACAATGTCTGTCATAAATTGGTTTATACGATCTCGTCCATCTATCAGCTTCATCTTCAAGTCTCTGAGAGGATATTCTAAATTGCATTTCAATGTTTTAAAGAACAGATGCTGTCAAAGTAAAAATATCAATGCCAACTGGCTGCTAAACTCAGAGAAATCATTGTAAAAAATGAAAACCAAAAGGGGTTGGTGGGTGGATACGTGTTTCCGTATTTATATGACCTATATCAGAACTCAATTCCTGCTCACATTATCGCATTCCCAGGAGTCACGTACTATAATCTAGATCCAAACAACTTAGTAGTAGGAAGAAAAACAGACATATTGTTCGTATAATGCAAATAATCTTGGCACCTTCACGAATGGCTTATTATCCAGGTAATAATAGCTCATCATCGCTGTTATATTTCACATCATCATTTGAAGAATGTTGTTTTCTTCTTAAGCTCATACACAGCGAAAGAAATAGAAATAATTCAAAGTAAATGCCAAAAAAAAAAATGGTTCAAAATCAGAATGTACATTTTAATGTGTAATTTATTCCAGTAGTTTGTCGTCATCATCAAAAATGGTCATCATCATCATTAGCATTTCTAAGATTTGGACACTTGGGTAACTTTTTTGGAAACAAAATATGTTGATGTCTTGACCTTGTATTAGTCCAGCATTTTACGATGAGCTCTGTGTGTGCGTGCGTGCGTGCGTGCGCGCGCGCGTGTGTGTGATTTGGTTTTGCGATAAATGCAGTATGGCAGTTTATAATATAGCATAATGTCGCACTCAGTGACATTATTATGACACCAGACCGAACAGTCTTAACACTAATCTCATAATGCTGAGTGCCTAGTGAGGTAGCTGTTCGTATCGGTTTAATAAGTCTTTGGTATGACTCGGACAGGATTCGAACCTGCGACCTCTCGCATATAAATGAAAATGAGGTAGTAAGAGCAATACAATCAAGCGCAAGAATACATATGATTCCTGAGAGTCATCGAACTTTGATAACTCTCAAAGATTGCTTTCTTCATCACTCATATCTTAATGTTATATAGTCTAGGCTAGTAGTAGAGTCGTATAATATAGTCCGCATGTTATTATTGTACAGGTAGCAGTGTTGTGTGTGCGCAACTTGACGGGCTTGTTAACTTTCGTATATAGACTACATCTAATTTACAGCACATGCAAATTCCCTGTCACTCCCTCCAAATGACGTCCCTGACATGCTCATAAGCTAAATGACGTCCCTGACAAGCAAGCTAAATGACGTCCCTGACAAGCTCATAAGCTAAATGATGTCCCTGACATGCTTATATGCTAAATGACGTCCCTGACAAGCTCATAAGCTAAATGACGTCCCTGACATGTTCATAAGCTAAATGACGTCCCTGACAAGCTCATAAGCTAAATGACGTCCCTGACAAGCTCATAAGCTAAATGATGTCCCTGACATGCTTATATGCTAAATGACGTCCCTGACATGCTCATAAGCTAAATGACGTCCCTGACAAGCTCATAAGCTAAATGACGTCCCTGACATGTTCATAAGCTAAATGACGTCTCTGACATGCTCATAAGCTAAATGACGTTCCTGACATGCTCATAAGTTAAATAACGTCCCTGAAAGCTCATAAGCTAATTGTCCTTTAAATATAAACATGCCAAAGGGATGCATCATCGGTATTTGTGTGATTTGTGTCCCTTATGGCTAATTACCGTAAAATAGATAAAATAACGAGGCTTTAAAGTGTTGGTGTAAAGCAATTTGGAATATCAGTACTATTGGTATACCAAAGTGTGAATCACCCATGACGCAATAATACGCATAAATAAACATTATTGCAGTTGTGCTGTCGATTCTAGGCCTCTATATCAATTATGCATTTCCACTTATTAATCATTAGTGAGAATTATTAAAATTATGATAAAAGAATATAATTAAATCACCGTTTTCTAAATGAATTTAACAAGGTACACAGTTTAATCTTTTCTTTTTATTTCCTCTCCTCCCCCTCCCTTCGTGTGAATAAGACACAAAATTTGGGCTGGATGAAAACCATGAAAATGAACTTACACCAAAAGAACCTAAATGACTGTGGTTTGTCGTAACGTTAAGTGCAACATTTCATTGGGATTTATCAAAGTGTTTATATAATCAATTAAACAAAGTTACAATAGCGACACTATACTGTACATTTCTTTGGTTACTAGGCAAACATACTCTATCTATTTTAATTAAAATGTAAATAATATGAACATAGCAATATTTAAATATACAAAGCAATCCAAACCAAATCCTAGTATTTCGTCAAACATAAAGAGAAATCCCCTATATGTGAAAATAGTAGGTCTAACTTGTTCCCTAGCATATCAGAAGGTCATTTATTCACTCCAACAGCCCAAACCGACTTTAATGTTTTATATAGCTTAATTGAAATAAAAGCAAATTGTACAATAAACAACAATATATACACGTTTAATGCGCGTAATAGACTAACGAAAACTTAGCATGAAACAAAACTGCAAAGACATGCGGTTGCAGATCAGTGACAATGCAGAATAACAGTTTGCTTACAAAATATTTTCTTAGAGTAAAATAAATGTATGCATTTTTCAGAGTAATCATGTCATTATAAAATCAGCTGTTATATGATTCTTATTTACGTTTAGGCAATGGTCGGTCAGAAAAATTTACAAGATAACTGGACATAGGACGGTATTTCCATTATTGAAAGCTTTCTACATGTAAGCACCAGCGTTATCCAAATTCTTGTATTTTTTTTACTCGTCAGATCTCTAATTAAAACATATTTCGTAATTTCCTTATTATTTCTCTGTACGTTTTGATCTTAATATTTAATCAGTAAGCAATCTGTATCAAGTTGTTTAAATTTTCATGGAGTTTTCAGTTAGGATACAATCTGTGAATTTGTTTTTAGGGTCTCACCAATCTTGTAGTTCAGAGGATATTCTAAATTTAGCAGTAGCATTTCGCTATTACATAGAATATATAATGTCAATTAAAGATTATATATATATATATATATATATATATATATATATATATATATATATATATATATATATATATATATATATATATATATATATATATATATATACATGAAAACTGGCTACATACGTAAGAGGAGGCATTATCTAAAATGCAAGCCAAATCCGTTTTGCATGAATATATTTCGATTTTATTTCTAACCATTTTTCATGGAACAGCATGTAGCTCTAATACAATGTTTTCTCACACCTACTCCACAATAATGTATTCCTAATAGTCACGTACCATAATTTCCAATCAGACTACTTAGTAGAAAAACATACTGTATATGAAATGCAGATGACCTTGACACCGTCATGAATGGCGTATTTGCCAGGTAATCATAACTCATCATCTCTATTGCATTTCACATTACCATTTGAAGCAGGTGGTTTTCTTCCCAACTTCTCATACAGCAAAGAAAAAACACAACCCAGACAGATAATCCCACGTAAGAGAACAAACAGTACTTGGAAATGTAATTTTCCTGTCTAATTGATTGTAATTTGTCATCATCATTGAAAACGTCGTACTCGTTTTCATCACTTGAAACTTTTTGATGCTTAGGAGATTTTTGTTTGAAAAATTAGAATTGCAAGATTTTCTCTTGAGTATATATTGTTCCAGCAAGGGCAATACAATCAACCAATTATAAGAGGTCTCAAGCCCATGAGACCTGACATTCATTAGACTTGAATATTAAAGATATATAACTATGAAAGAGTTTATTCTGGACCATGTTGGGTAGCAGCACGATATATATAAGGTAATAAGTTGTCTCAGTGCAAAGGCTGTTTCACACACACACACATACACACACACACACACACACACACACACACACACACACACACATACATACACACACACACGCACACACACATATATATATATATATATATATATATATATATATATATATATATATATATATATATATATATATATATATATATATATATACCACACTCTCTGTGCCTTGCTTGATAGTTAGGACTCAGTATTACAAATATTCGTCACTGATGGAGACTACTTTGGCTACAAAGACTGTTTCACTTAAATCTCCTTCAGTTACCTGTTATGTTGGCACATATCATTCATCCTATTCGTCACACTCATCGTTCCCTACCTACACCTACCAAAGTTCTACATCGATGGGCGACTGGAAAGGCAATAGGTGCAGATGCTCACTGTGAGTTTTAATTAGAGACGTGAACTTAGGCCGCATTTCGACAAGTGGTTGCTCTGCTCTGTACATGAAGAAGCGGAACAGTTCGGCAGCATCCAGGGCAACTGAGCACACCTTTTAATGACAGTGCTGATCAAAGAAACAGGTGGCCTAAAATAGCCTGCGCTTCAAAATCTTGCCAGCTTGCAACGGCTGGCTAGACTTTTCATATCTGCGGTCGAAACTATTAAAGAACAAATCTTATTGGAGCATGGAACATCCGTTCTCTCATGGACAAAGAGAATGTAGCAAGACCTTAAGAACAGCCCAAGTTGCTAAGAAGCTTTCTCGCTACAGAATCGACACTGCAGCCTTGAGTGAAACCAGGTTTGCGTATGAGCGTCCTCTGATTGAGCTAACAAGCGGCTATACATACTTCTTGAAAGGAAAAGCTCAAAACGAAATCCGGATCCACAAATTCGGTATGGCTTTCAAATCAAGTCTTCTGATGCAACTTCCGGACCAGTATGTTGGTATCAATGAGAGGCTAATGAAATTGCGACCACCTATCAGCCACAAACTCAAGACAAAACAAACATCATTAACGCCTATGCCTCTACCCTCTCGAGCTCGAGCCTAGCGGAAATCCAGCAATATGCGGCATATATATATATATATATATATATATATATATATATATATATATATATATATATATATATATATATATATATATATATATATATATATATATATATATATATATATATATATATGTATATATATATGTGTGTGTGTGTGTCTGTCTGTGTGTGCATCTGTCTGTGTGTGTGTGTCTCTGCGTGTGTGTGTGTGTGTGTGTGTAGATTATGACCTTATTAGATTCTTGAAAAATAGCTTTATACAACTTGAGACAATATTCTGATTGGATGCCTCAGTATTGCCACGAATGTCACGTTGGGATGATTAGAGAAATACGTAGGAACAAATTGCGACACGTTTGTTATAGAGCCGTGAAGATGTATAAAAGAACTGAAGGAATATTATTATTATTATTCCATTCGTTCATGTTTAAACATCTGTCTATTTAATGTGTTTAGATATAATTGGATCTGAATCATATGTTTGGATTATGCGCTAGAATTACCTAGAGTTAGTTAACTTTGGAGTAAGATATTATTTTGCGATTTTTATGAATTCGTTTCAAGTATTTATCGACAATGCTATTGGTACTTAAAATATGTGTTCATCGGCACGTTCGAAATCTCTAATTCATTCGGAAAATTCGATTATCTTACACTTGTGATAAGAATAGTAGGATTACATTTGGATTGTATTTCTCATACTGTAAAATGCACGCACAATTTCAGTTTATGTTTTAAAGAATGCATTTATTTGTCAAGCGTTTACAAAACCGTTTCTTTTTCTGTTACTTAGTTCATTATCAAAGTGTGGTACCATTATATATATATATATATATATATATATATATATATATATATATATATATATATATATATATATATATATATATATATATATATATATATATATATAGATAGATAGATAGATAGATAGATAGATAGATAGATAGATAGATAGATAGATAGATAGAAAACGAATTGATGTTTTAAGCTGAGAGCTGCGCTAAACTGATGTAGTATCTATACCTTAGACAAATTCCTTAATTTCGATCTATTTTGATGTAAGCTTTATCACGGCTAGGCAAAGCTGTCTGTAACACAGAGCTGTTAATTTGAATCAGCACTACAGTCTCTATCTGTACTGTAAAACAAATACCTGATTTCAAGTTGTTCTGATGAAGGCATGGCTCATGGAATGTGTATAGTAAATCGTCTTTCAATGTAATAGTGCAGCGAAGGCTGCAGCACCGACGTATCTACCCATTTGCTTGCATCTTTGAAGTCTACTTAAACTAATTATACTTGTTGTTTTGGGGTTAACGCAATTTCTTAGCGCATGATACATGGCAGTCGTCTGTATTAATGGTGGATGAAGAGCACATGAAAACCCCCGGGTGGAACCACCGACCTAGGGAAGCTAGTGGAAGCGTTCTAACATATCTATATTATCCTAGTCCAAAACTCTCACCCAGGCGGAAAAAGGCTAGATGACAGTGATCGGTATAGGAGAGCGCATTATATAGCTCGGCCAACCCGCAAAACCCATTCCTGATTCATGTATTGTATATAAAACAGTATTAGAACTAATTTATATATTGCGTATAGTGTCTGTCTCACAATTATGCGTTGCTATGACGCATGTGAAGGAAGTGTGTATACTGGTTTACTTCACTTAATAGCAACACGTAAGGCATCATGCGTGCTGGAATCTTCCTGTTACCGGTATTTGCTGTTTCTTGGCAAAGGTTATAGAACAATATCAGCCTTGTAAGACTAAGTTCTGGCAACTACTCATTTATTCTCATGTATGAATTATGCATCAGCAACACAGGACGCTAAGGACTTCAGGTAGGTTTTATTAAGATTATTGCAACTATTGTGTTGTAAATATAATAACGTATTGTGATCAATTCACTGTTGTTTTTATAACAAATCTATAAAAAAACAAAAAAACAAAACATGCGTCAATTTTTTAAAATTTAATTAGATTTTCCTTAGGTATCTATCTACCTACCAAAAACTATTTATCTAATCGCTTCCATCCCAAACCAATATTGGTCAATACCTATATAAACAGTGATAATTTAATAAAATATACAAATTTGATGGTTACTAAGGCGCCACTATTTAGACGAAATCTCACTTGCAGAAAAACTTCCTACCCAAAAATATCAGATGAAAATATTCTTACTGGATTGCATAATATGCGTTAACAATTGACCACGTTTCTGTTAATTCCACAAATATTTTTCTAAGCGACAACTAGCTGCAAATTTAAAATATTTAAAAATAGTCATATATGTATAGTCTATGAATTGTTATAACTATTATTTTAAACTAGCAGAAAAAATGAAAACCATCAAGTTTTGTAAAGCTTCACACATTATTTAGTTATCTAAGTTATCACATTTAAGAGGATCTTGCGGTATTCGGAATTCAATCTAAAATAGTCGTAGCCGTTTTACACAAGTTCAAAAGTGTTCCAAGTGAATTCCATGTCCTCAACGTGATGAGGTACCAGTAACTTTAAATATCAATTGACAACACTATATATATATATATATATATATATATATATATATATATATATATATATATATATATATATATATATATATATATATATATATATATATATATATATATATATATAGGCATTGTCCATCACCTCTTTGAATGAATTCATCATCATCAACATCATCATCATCATCATCATCATCATCATCATCATCAGTCTCTTGACCTAGTGTGGTCGTTGAGGCACTGTGCTGCTGAACATCTGACCAGTTCACTCCACTTGTCTCGATCATGTGCCAATGCCTGTGTCACCGCAAAACTCTTCCTGGTCCATTCTGTGATGGTGTCAGTCCACTTTTTTCTCTGTCTACCCCTCCTTCTGCCACCCTGGACACTACTGCAGTTAGTCTAGAGTAAACAAGCACTTAGAAATTCCCATGAATAACATAGAAGTGACTCTTCTCTAACTATATTTAAACACAACATGAAATATATCTGCAGACTAGAGAGAGAGAGAGAGAGAGAGAGAGAGAGAGAGAGAGAGAGAGAGAGAGAGAGAGAGAGAGAGAGCAAATTGGTCCTGTTCCATCTCTGTCGCAATACATCCGAATCGACATATTTCACAATATCTCGAGTCCCAACACATCCCACTTGACTCAGTTACATATTTCACCGTATCTAGTGTTCCAACAAATCCTACTTAATTCACCGTATCTGAAGAGAATCTAATATCATTGTAAACATTCTGTTTCTAATTGCAATGTAAATGGACATACCTTTTGAAGACTCTTCGGAATAAATGGAATATAAAATGTGTAACTAACGTAGAACTAAGATACAAAAGTAAATTGATCGGTGCTCAAAGATTGCGTAAAATAAATATTTTAAAATGAGAAATCGTGATATAATATAATTTTAGTGAAATTATAGTTATGCTAATAGTTCACGAAAGTTAAAACGATACTTATTTTATATCAATAAGTTAAAGAACAGCAAAAGAGCGTGAGCAAACAAATATATGAAAGGTGTTTGGATGTTTATCATTAAAATTGACAATTACACGCCAAGCTGACAAATGTTTTTAGTTGATACGTAAGTGGATTCTACAGTTTTACCGTTAATGTGAGATTAAAGAAAAGCGTTTCTGTATCTTCTACAATTTGAAAAGCATGATTTGTTTAAAAAAGAAATTCAGACCTCTTTAAGAAGGAACGTTAAATGAAATCTTATTCTTTGTTTCCCCGTTTTGGCTCGGAGATGTAATTCATTTGTTTTAATAAGAAGTGTCCTGTGATGATGTTGCAGCCGAATAGGTGTTCAAAGTATTATATCTGATTAGTATGTGTCAGAAACTGGACTTTATACATTAGAGCTTTTACCAATCTTGGGGTTATCATTCTTTTGCTTAACTTCTATGGGTTATCCAGACTTACTCGCCACTAAACACCGACGACTGCACGTATGTGACGTCAGACCTTGTACATACATACATGTGTGCTATTAATGTTTAACATAGCTTTAACAAATTCTCAGTCATATCGCAAAGATGTCTGTAGTGTGGTAGTTTAGAGTGATGTCTAGCATTGGTACATCATGAGGCAGACATGGAGCATCATGTTCCACCCAGCCACAGTGTCCTGACACCAGACCGACCAATCATAATACTTACCAATTAATGCTGCGCGCAGCTGTTAATACCATGTTTATTAGTTATTGGTATAACTCAGTAGGGTTTCGAACTCACGACCACCTGCATCCGAGGCAGACTTTCTAAGAACGTAGTCCACCTAAGTGGTACATACAACCACTCCGGCGGCCTAGTGGTTATTGCGTCCGCCGCGGAAGCGGGATCTCGTCGGTTCGATGCGCGGTCGAGTCATACCATAGACTTACAAAAATGGTATTAACAGCTTCCTCTCTTGACGCTCAGCATTAAGAGGTTAGTGTAAGGACTGGTCGGTCTGGTGTCAGGATAATGTGACTGGGTGGGACATCATGCTACATTTCCGCGACATTGATCCCCATTGCTAGACATCACTATAAACAAACAAACAAACAAACAAACAAACAAACAAACAAACAAACATACATACATACATACATACATACATACATACATACATACATACATACATACATACATACATACATACATACATACATGCATGCATGCATGCATGCATGCATGCATGCATGCAGACAGACAGACAGACTGACAGACAAACAGACAGGCAGGCAGACATTCATACATACAGATATACATACATGCATACTCGTTGCTCTTATTGTGATGGACATAAAAAGATAAGACTACACTGACAGTATTGACTAAAACCTGTACGATGAAACGTACAAACAAGAATTTTGCTCACATAATCCATACCAGTAATCGACATTTTATTAAGTTTGGAAATAGAATTCCGTCGTAAAATAGTATGCCAAACCACTAAATATCATGGTTCATCTCTTACTCTCTTCAACGTATATAAAATGGCAATACAAATTCGTAGTTCAATTACTAAAGTTTCAATATGAATAATTCAGTTCACATTATCTCGCTTAATTTTGTTTCTAAATTAACCATTTTCACATGTAAAGTATATTTTGTAAGAAGTAATGCCTAATGCTATGAATACTCACCAAAGAGTTTGTTTCGTTTTGATTCTGGAGTTAATATCCTGTTAATTAGTACAACAAGCAGCCAGCGCTTGCCAAACTAGCCTTAAGGAAGCATGGCTGCCAAAGTAATTTGCTTTACATAGTTTAACAATGTACGTAATGACCTGGACGAACAGTGAATTTCACACATGTTAGCGATAAAATTCGATCTAAAGTTAGTCCTCATAAGGGAGTTTCAAAGTTAAAAGAATAAAGTTGATACAAAGGTTCTAAGCATCTCATTCGCTACCAATACATAAATCGTGTCATTCGATGTTTTCTGTGAGGAAACGCCTAATAAAAAGAACTGTACTTTCGCATTTCCAAGCACTTACAAACTGTTTTTTTTTATATCTTTTCATATGAAAATTCCTACTAATGTCAAACTAAATTTTCTGAGAGTAAAATCACAATTGACACAATTAAGTGTATCCCTCTAAAAGTCAATTATTGGAACCAATAAATAACGTTTTAAGTTTGCTTTTATAAAAAAAAAAACATGTATATGTTGTCCAAATGTAAATGTTTGTAATTTCCGATTATTAATAATTTATTTCATTATTACTTTCATTATTATCTTGGCCTCTTCTATTCTCATCTCACTCTTCGTAAAATAATATTTATTTTGTCAAGTATCAAGAAAACGGTCGGGTCAGTTCCCATTAGGCTCATGAAATGTAACGAAAAAGATGCGGGTTCTGTAAATGTTGCTCTAAGACAAAATTTTGACAAAAGATATTTTTAAGATATTAAGTTGGATAGATTCAGGAAATCTTAAAACTCAGAACCTACAAAATTGTAGAATTAAAAAGCGGACATTTACTTTTTTCACATTTCTGAGAAAGTGTAATACTCGGAATCTATACATGTAGTCCGCGGAAAAGCTGCAATGGTAATTAACTAACGGTTGTGTTGTTTTTTACCCCCCCCCCCCCTCTCTCTCTCTCTCTCTCTCTCTCTCTCTCTCTCTCTCTCTCTATATATATATATATATATATATATATATATATATATATATATATAAACTTCAAACTGGAGTTTGTTTACTCCATGCAAAACTTTTTGAATATATGTTAAGAATTTCATTGTCAAATATCTGAAAACTATACATTTTTGTAATATATTTTCTTCGTCGTAACTTTATATCTAATTACGAGTACATCTGAATATGAGGAACAATTAACATGACGTGAAAGAGGAGAGAAAACAATCTTAAAGGACTTGAAGGAAAATTGTTATTAGACACCTAAATATAACCCTAAAATAGCGTTACTGATTTATTTCCAGATGCATAACCCGACCGTATATATCTGGGTCTATGCACTTTATTAGGATTAATCAGTAGAGCAAATTGCATGCGCGTTATGCTTCGGTAGATCAGAATATTAGTTGTTGGCCATTTTATGTTTCGATTCTCATAAGTGAGCATATACGGTATCCATGTTAATAACAGTGAACATCGGAATGATAATTTCATCTATCAGTTAAAGGTAGTCTTTTCTCAAGGAGTTAGAATATAAATCAGGAATTTCTGTTGTTTAATCTTAACTGTGTAAACTGATTGATATCGGTAGCAGTATTTACACTAACACATTCTACGATCCGCTTACTTCCGCTCTCTAACGAAACTGGCTATTGAGCCCAAGATATTTACGAAACGTCGACTGCTTCTGGGCTTAAATACAATAATTATTACATTTTTTAAATTCTGTAATGGCTTATTGCAATTTTCATATCCAATACCAGATTGAAAAAACGAGCAACTTTCAATTCAACAAAATTAATTGAGCACATTCGTTAGAATCAGGGTTTCTTTTGACGTTTATCAGATTCTGCCATATTATAAAATATGACTACTGCATATAAAATGATTTTAATTTTGTATTCTCAGGGCATTGACTCAGATAGTCTCTATTGACCAAACAATAAATGAATCATCCTAAGAAATAAATTCAACACTTAACCAAACATTCAATCAACCTGTTTATAGTTCTTATCTATTTAGTTTACAATAATTTAAGTGCTTAGGTTGTGAGATTCATTATAAATGACATATTATTACATCGAAGATGTCTCATGAGTACGATTTACAGCAGGCATTGTATGAAAGAAAGTATTTTCTTCACTTCGTGTTTGAAGAAATAGTAATGAGAAAAATCAGCGAATATTTGGATGAGATATAAACCTAAACCAGTCATTTGATCCTACGTTATGTGACCTAGTATTATCGGCTTCGTGTGCAAGATAAAATAATCGCTATCTGACCCGCGCTCTGGAGGAAGTTGCTCATGCCTGACCGAAACCGTGCTAAATATTTCGAATTCATCTTCTCTTGAAACTGTATAAATTGAAGTACTCCAGAAAAAGCTTCTGCAGCTCTATGGAAATATCAAAAGAACTATTACATAAATCTTACGTTTGTCCGCTCCTTGTTTTAATAATACAGGGCTGGATTGGGGTGGACTCCGAGGTTTCTGGCCGTCCTTCCACGTGCTAAAAAATCCGTGGGTGGATTTCCTTGGTTTCCGGACCCCCCCCCCCCTCCAATGCCAAAAACCTGCACGCACACACACACACACACACACACACACACACACACACACACACACACTTGAACTTTGACCATCGTTTTATTTTAGCAATCTGGGATAATATTTACACTTTGAGTAATGTTACGTATATCTGATTAAGGTGAAAATGAATGAGTTAAATTATAAGTTTAGTACTCTGGGATCTAAATAATTTATATGAATGTGAGTCTATTGCAAGAGATAGACAAATTAAACATGCAATTAACTTAGTTGTACCTGTCCCACTCAGCGAAGATTTAAGTCAAGGAATATTATCGCATTTTACTGATATTTGAGTTACAAATCTTCGGAATTCAGAAATTACGAAAGATCTGGACCAGTCACTTTCACATTTGCAAGAGCAAGAAAGAAATCAATTGAAACAGTTATTAAAATAGAACCCGCCGACGAATTCTGACATATATCATGGTCTATATGGTTTGCAGTTGGACACGAATTAAAAGCCAGTATAAGAAGGTACATACATACATACATACATACATACATACATACATACATACATACATACATACATACATACATACATACGAACGAAAAGGCGACGAATGTGTACTTACTCTTGCTCTAACATAATGCGGAATCAGTGTGACTTCATAAAAACGTGTCACTGTATTTCTTCTCTACGCATTTTGTTTTCTTGTTCATTAAGAATATATATGACGTATATTTGGTACTTATAAAAAGAAATTTTGAGGTATTTGATTAAATCTTCAGTACATGGATAGCATTGAATGTGATGACAAATAAGGTTGTGATGGGGATTCTTGGGAGGGGGTGTGGTGGAGTTGATTTGATGATTTTATTGTCTATTGTGCTTTCCGTTCCTTTTTAGGCTACCTAGATGAAGTTAGCACTAGTATTTGCCGGTCTGCTTCTATTTAAATTACGTGTCTACTCCTCAATATTATTTTTCATTAGAGATCCTCTATCTTACTAATTGTCATAATTAATATATTTACGGAGAGGGAAAGGGCAAATAGTTGGAATCTGTTCTTAGTTATAAAAAGTTGTTGCAGTGTGTGTTCGCGTACCTGTTGCAGTGGCGTAGCGAGGATATTTGGCGCCCAGGGCAAAACACCCAAATTTGCGGCGCCCAGGGGAAAACACTTAAATTTGCGCCCCCGGCTGAACCTGTTGCGCAGTTATGTTGATACTTTGGGCCGATTTGGGCCCATTTGGCGCCCCCTAGCCACCGGCGCCCGGGGCGAATGCCCCACCTGCTCCATCCCCCATCCCCCCGTTCTGGACTCGACTTATAAGCGATAAGGATAGAAGGATATCAGGATAACGTATTTGGATTGGTTTGTCTCATAAAATATGGAGTCCAGGTTACTAACTTAAACAATACATTACAACAGTTGTGATTCGTTGCTTGCATTCTTATTTAATAGATTATTTTCGAAAGAAAGCTTGGTGAACACGTACATTTTTAACGCGAGATTTTAACACCAACACTGCCAATACTTGTAAATCATTCTAACTAACAATATTTGTAAGTGATCAAGGGCTTCAAATTTTTATGCGTATCTCTAATTTAACAGGTTTGGGTCCACAGAAAGGACTACCAATATAAACCATGTTTTTTATGTATTTATACGGCATACCTATGAACTATTAAAATAATACATTCAGATTTATTTAGGAATCAAAAACGTTTGCAGTATTTTACGATAAAGAAAACCAAATCAGGTTTGCAGGAACATTCAGTGATTCTTCGTCCATCCGTCGAAGAAATATGTTTATTTTTCAGGGATGAAAATATAACTTACTTTGAACATTTTTGGTTATTATCTTCCTTGAGAAAATGAATTAAGCCCTAATCGAAAGGTTCTTATTTCTTCGATCAAAATCAGTGATGTCGTGCCAACACGCACTAAATAATATACAAAGACATTCCCTCCGACATCCTAATGTTAAATTATATATTTCAAGCAATATTGATATAGTGATCTCTTTGTAATTAAACGATGCATGGATAACTATCTATGGCGAAGGCTTCGCCAGCAATTTTTATTTTCCATCAACATTGAATAAAAGTGAGTTAACACTTTGTGATGCCCAACAGTATAAAAATTTTTTTTTATAAATTATCTGATGCAACGTTAACCCATGACAACATGCACATAAAGACAACTCTACTATTCATATATTCAACTTAGTGAATTAAATTTAAAATGGTTCGAATCCACCGCAGTTTCTCGACAAAAGAAGTATATCTTATTTACATTTTAAACCATACGCATACAATATTAAATGTTGGAGTTTTTGTTTCTCTTATAAAATGATAATCAGATTCAATGGTATAATTCCGTGTAATAATATGCAAAGGAGGTACTGATTTCCAACACCACATTGTATACAAAATGGCTAGTAGAAAGGAATTTACATGTGATATTTTGTACATATTGGCATAATTCCATCTAACTAAATGCAACAACAATTCAAATTTGGAGTAGACATTTTATGACTCGGCCACTCCAGTAGAACGCACACAAGCGCAGAGTAAGCTAATGAGAAGCAATATTATTCTACACCTATATATTAATTCAATACACAACAAATATTTCATTGATTTCAAACAGATATAGTAATTGCTTTAATATAATTCGGTCATATAGCTGTATCTATAAGCTAGACAACCAGTTCATATATCAGTATGTATGTATGTATGTATGTATGTATGTATGTATGTATGTATGTATGTATGTATGTATGTATGTATGTATGTATGTATGTATGTATGTATGTATGTGTGTTTTTGTGTGTGTACAGAGAGTGTGTGTACAGTGTGTGTACGTGTGTGTGTATGTGTGTATACAGAGTGTCTGTGTGTATGTGTGTGTACAGATTGTCTGTGTGTGTATGTGTGTATGTATGTTACAAGTTCAATCTATTTTTGCCATTTAAATTATTAATAAAAGAGCATTTATTTGTAGAATATATTTGCAGAATAATTATCACTTACATCTTGTTAAGCTAATGACACTAGAAAAGGCATCCACTTAAAGAGTAGTGGGATACAATTAAAAAGCATTGACTGATAGTATGGTTATAGTGCCGTGAGTCTTTCGAACCTTTCCTTTTCTTTATTGTCTCGTATTCTCGTTTCCAAGGTGTAGGGGATTTGATTAAATCTATAAGTGTAAAACGCAGCGTTAAGCCTCGTGCAAGAGAAGTTTTCCAGCCGATCGAAATATTATTTTCTTGGCATAAAAACGAGACACGTTATCGATGTCATGTATACGAACCAAAGACTAACCCTCAGTCAATACAAAAATAAGTATTTATAGAAAGCTTGATTAATTTTGTTGCACATAATATTCGTTCTTAAAGACAATTTTAACAAAAAATGAGGATGATCCACCTTAACGTACAAAGGGCGCTAGTTGGGTGCTTTTATTATCCCTTACATAATACATGTAGCTGGTGTCATCGCTACTAAACATGCTTAAAAGAAGTAACACCCAGATTGCACATTCAATGGAATATTTGTTTTAGATAACATAAAAGTTTTTCTTTCTTTCTGGAACACATGCATATGACTGTAGTGAGACTCCAGAATGCGTTTTGTGTTTGACGGGAAACATGGAGGGAAAAAGTGCCAATATGTATTATCATCTGATAACTTCCCAAAATATTTAACCGCATTCCATGAAACTGATCCTGGTGACCCATGGAGTAACTAATCACTGATACAAACGATTTCTTGTTACCGCTGTAGGGGTCCAGAGTGGCCGTGTAGTCTAAAGTGCTTTTCGTTACGGATCACTGCCATCTCACCTCTTTCTGCGTGGGTTCGAATCTAAGATTCGGCTAATGTAGTTATGTGAGAAAGCTTGCCAGTAGCTTCTCGTGGGTCGGTGGTTCTTTTTTTTTTTTTTTGGGGGGGGGGGGCGTATAGCCTATCGTGTGCTGAAAAATGACGTTAAACTCTACAAAACAAATAAAACAAAGTTACCGCTGTACTCGCTTATAAGCTAAAACAAACTGCGAAGAACAATTATCCTGATTTGCCGTAACATAACGGGCCTGCTGATCAATGTCCTCATTGCTTGTTCTAATAATTACTCCTAACAAACTGCACAGACTCAAATCTGGGAGCTGGATCTGTACAGTTTGCGGTTGTACGTCTTATAAGAGAGTAAATACGCTATATAATGCTGTAAAATGAAAAAGAAAAACATTCAATGTCATATGATTCATTAATACTTCGATTAAAGGAAGCAATGTTGAGCGCCCTACAAAAACTAAACAATCCCTACGGTATTATAACACGTGATTACATTATCCAAAACATTGCACGTACAAGACACGTTGTTATTCCTGCATGTACACTGTTATTATTATTTGTTATGATGTTTCATGAAAATAAAAAAAATATTAGTAGTGCAACAAAAGTGAATTCATGCGTGCATTCTATTTTCCGCATTAGTCCCTTGGTAAAACAAACATTGACTCATCCATGTTTTGAAATCACTGGATTGTCAGATCTGTGTAGTTAACTGTACCATGCAATATCGAAGCATGTATTCTCTTAAGACCCTCGATGAGCTGGTTGACTGGTTTGCAACCAAGAGTACTAACATGCAAATAGTATTTAACCGGCTATTGGCAACATACCATACTGTAAATGAAATAAGAAATAGTGTCATTTTCCAGACAGTTTTCCATATTCACTGTTTTTGGATATTTTGGCAAGGCACCAAAGTATTGTTATACGTAATGGGGTCTCTTTATTGAGCGAATGAAACACTCGCGTATGTTCTGCTCGAAGGCCCATTTTCTACTTTTTTTCAGGGGCTTCACGACAACAATCGTTGTCAACTGGAAGTGCCAATAACGCACCAAGACGATACAGAATTTTTCTCTAACTAATCAATCACCACAAAATATCCCAATTTTCAAATTTGCAGCACAACTTCACAAATGCATGGCAGCCTGACAAGTGCATGGTTTCTCCATGTTAGAATTCCGTGGAGTAACGTCAGAACTTAAATAACATGAGACATAAATCGGAACTAAAGCATCGAATACGAGGAACTATTTTCCTAATCTATCCCCTGGTCAGCTGAACCACGATTTTGAATCTCATTTCATATGTGAATTTATACCATATTTGTCCTCATGTCAAAACGAAAGGTCATGGTACAACTCCTCAACTATTCCATTATCTAACAAATCGGTTGCTATCACAAATATTTCTCATGAAGATACACAACCGATCAACAGATTTAGATTTAAATTGGAAGCTGCTTGGCGCATGACCATTTAACCAGCTTTTACCTGAACTCAATTACGAAAATAAACCATGCCATCATACAATCAAATCAACACTGCACTATGTGACGCTTGCCCTAGAAATCGGCTAATTAGCATGGCTGATAAATATTTTCCCAAAACCTTCTCATAATCAAACAGCTAATCGCTAAATCGAATAAAACTATAAAATGGAGACAAACATGCAAATGACACGTACCTATATTATTAAAAGTATATAATACAGTATGTTTAGTTTGTCCTTTATCGATCATAACTGTTCAAATTTTGGTTTGCACGTACTTTATGTTATTTTAGATTGGCTCGTTCCTGTATTAAAGTGACATAAAAGAGGAGAAAATAACAAATTAACAATTATGTAATCATAGAGGGTGTATCATTTTGTACAAATGCGGAATTTCAAATTTTCATCTCTTGTGATATACGGTATTTAGTGACTATTAATGCAAACAACATAGACTTAAATGGATCGGCAGATCAGAATCAATGTTGTTTGTTCTACTTATAACTCCTAATAAACTGCATATGCATAGTTTTTCAGGGTTATTCAGTTGTTAAAAATCTTAGTATGTGCGGTTTGCAATTGAAATATATATATTTGTATAGTATGAGCGGTCTATCAACGATATACCACGAGATGTTTAAGTTTCTCAATAAAAAGACATGAGGCTTGCTGAGTTTTCTTTTAATGAAACATGTATACCACGAGAAGTATCTCATTGACACAGCATATATACTATACATATATTTTATTTATATCACATACAAATTAATTCATATGCACTTTGAACGAAGTTAAGATTGACTACAAGCAGCTGTGTATAAACACTTCCTATCTGTGAGTGTAATTCTATGCCTTTTGTGGCAATTCACAATAACCTTTGCATATTGATAAGTTGATTGTTTTCTTTTCTAGTTTCTATTTTTCTTCACATTGAGTTAATACATATCATACACACTTATGATTCAAACAAGAAAGATGGTTTTAATGATGAAAGTAGAGCACCGCAAACAGCTGCTTAGCGATGCCATTTACATGAACGCTTATCCATTAACATAGCGGCATATGGAAATTAGTATGCTGTATAAACTTAACGAAATGTCAAACCAACATGAAGTAATCAAAATATTTTAATATACTTATCTCCACCTCTCTGGTTGGTTTGACTTCAAAATTATTCCTCCCTACCCTCCTCTGTATCTGTGTCTGTCTCTGTCTGTCTCTCTGTCTCTGTCTCTCTGTCTCTGTCTCTGTCACTCTCTCTGTACGTCTCTCTTTCTTTCTCTCTCTCTATCTATCACACACACACACACACACACACACACACACACACACACACACACACACATACCCAGTAAATGGTCGGTTTGAGTCATACCATGATTCATACATCTAGAGAGACCGAAGGAAGACAGATACGAAACAAATATACGCTCGTCATTTCATGGATTTTAGCCCGTATTCTGCTACGTGAACCAGAGAGAGAGAGAGAGAGAGAGAGAGAGAGAGAGAGGAGTTAAATCGTAAGCTCAGTCAGTGTAACGTAAGGTTACTTCTGCCACCAAATGTGTTATTTCTTAACAATTTCAGTTTTGCTGATGATATGTCATTGATAAGTCCTTCTATAACAGGTTTAAAGAAATTATTAAAGATATGTGAACAATACGCATTTGAGAATGATATAATGTATAATACAAAAAAATCAGTATGCATGGTCTTTCAGACAGCTTCTTTCAAATTACCATCTCCTCCCCTTGTATATCTTAACGGCAATGCTCTTATCTATGTCAACACTTGTACGTATTTGGGTCATATTTTGGAATCCAATCGGTCGGATAATGAAGATATGATGAGACATTACCGATCTCTGTGTACTCGAACAAACATGCTTCTGCGTAAATTCAATAATTGTTCATTGCATATCAAAATTAGATTATTCAAATCTTATTGCTGCACCATGTATTGCGCTGTGGACAAACTTTAGTGAATGTATGAAACGAAAACTAGTTATTGGTCATAATAATAGTCTTCGCTTTCTATTAGGTCTTCCAAGGTGGATCAGTGCCTCCAACATGTTTGTTAACTATAATGTATTCAGTTTTGATGAAATAATGAGAAAGTATGTATTCTCAATGTTTACAAGAATATCTAATAGTAAGAAATGTATTTTGAAATCTCTTTGGAACTATGACATTCATGTAAATTCTCATATTAATAGTAGATGGAACAAATTACTCTTTAAACGTGTCATTTAATTTTTATTAATAATAATGCATGACGCAGTTGCTGTATATATATATATATATATATATATATATATATATATATATATATATATATATATATATATATATGCTTTTATGTTTAAAATGTTTTTTTCTTTTTAATAAAACTTTATTTTTTAATTTAGAGGTATGGACTTTGTAGTCTGAGAAAAAGAATTCTTATTTTATTTTAATACTCTCTTGATATATCCGATGTATTACATTACTTTGTAAAGGATGTACCTCTTATGACACTCTTTTGAGAAACGTATTGTATGGTGAAGATACATATATCATACAACAGAGTATATCTTTACATTTGCTTCTTCTCACATAAAATCCCTTAATGCAATAAACCGTCACATCAAAGATACAGACGAAATCCACAGATCTTTCAGATGTGGCTGATTGGCATGTAAGATGGCTTTGCGTTATCCCTTTTTAGATACATCCAAATACATTTCCCTAATATCTAGTTGATGAAGCCATATAGCTATTCTTTAGTTACAAATGCAGTGGTGATCATGCATGCCTTTAATGACCCATAAGAGTATCAATATAAAGCAAAAGACACTATTCAACGACAAAAAGAAAATGAAACTTGTCGTTTTGTTAAGATCTCCACTTCACCATTCGGTCATTCTGCGACACAGCTAATAAACCTCGTCATTCTGATCTGCTCTGTCTCGATACCATGCAATCACTAAGTTTGGCATATATCATTCTGGTTATTACTCAAACTTGACTGCTAATATGGTTCACAAACTTGTTTCGATTTTTATCGTAACAAGTCTGACGGCAGCGAATTCTAATGTCAGTAAACAGTAAATCATCCTCCAGATCCATGGCACAGAAACAAAGTTATGGCCATAGATGTTACTTTCGTATATTGTATTAAATGAAAATTATTTACTGCGTTCATTTATTTATTTTGATTCATTTTTCTTAATACTCTTCTAAGTTTGACATAATATATTCGCAACATAGAATTATTGGTATTTATTTCTCTTTCTGATAGATGCGCTTCACGTTTTAATCTAACTTTATTTTCTTGTAAACGATAGAAAATCAATGGAGTATGGTATCTCATGAAACTTTAATGTAATGCTTTGTACTTTAACAAGCAGACTACAAAATTAAAATGGGCATGACCATGCGGGTTTCTGGATTGTTACATTGACTCTTCTGATGTATCACTGAGAATGATATAGTATAATCAATGATATTGCAATACAAATTTAATCTTTGGTTTTCATGCGTTTACTGAAGTTCTCAATTATGATTTGACCAAGACAAGCGTTATAGTGTTCACTATTGGGAGGATCCCAAATAGGTAATGATTCAATATTGAATTTAATATTCGAGTTGAATAATGTCCAGCTTTTGCTTGGCATGGCTTATACTTGTACAACGAGTTTCATAAATTTATTATTAAATCAAAATTAGTTTAAGATTCTTGCTATCACATAGCTTTAACTTCAGTAAAAATTATTTAGACTGAAATAAGAACGAATATTTTCGTTCACTTTGACAGATTGTGCATCTTTCATTTGTTGTGCATAAAATATAGTCCCAAACAAAGTTAAACAAGTAAAAGTAGATTGTACTTTTATAATGCAAACTATAAATCAAAGAAAAAGCTTCATCCGAATAAACGTGACATTTTATAACGACAAAATAATTTTTAAAAGCAAAATGATCAATGAGATGTGATCCCACGTTGTTTGATACGGTAAACAGAAGGTATAGAGTACATGTTTACCTAAAATGTCACTTCAAAAACTAAATATTAGATTGTTGCGATTTACATGTGAAAATGGATTACTGGATGCAGAAATTTCAACATTCATTGCAATGCTTTTGTGACCTGATATTTGCAGTATTTGAACAAAAGACTGTACAAAAGACGTAAACAAAGTTATCGTTTAGTCCAATCTGCGTCCCATATATACTGTGTAAAGATCAGTTGTGGTTGGATAAAGTTCTCTCAGTTAGGATACCTATTTATGTCTAAATTTGTCTGTGAACAGATTTGTATGTATTCACTTATGTAGGCTAACATTTAAACCACGCTTATATATACGGTTTATTCTGTTTCTATGTTACATATATATTACCTTTTCCCCACCCAGCCTTGAAATAAGCATTCCCTAATTTTACTTCTTATTGTTGTTCTTGTCTTGTAGTTTTAAGCCATCTTTCTCATTATGATACTGATATATATATATATATATATATATATATATATATATATATATATATATATATATATATATATATATGACGTAACGAACCTTATAAGGGGTAACATATTCATATTCAGACAGCCGAGATAGTTTTTCCTCAATTTCCTGTGGCGAGTCGAGTTAAAAAAAATGTCTTGAAAAATGTTCATTTAAAGCAAGAACAATTGATAAGGCGAGGTTAAAAAATGTGTTCGCACGATGCCAGCAACTCAGTACAGAGCATACAGCACAAATATATCATGAGTTTATTTAGGACCAATCAGAATGACACAAAGTGATATTTTAGCGTCTGGTAATATAAAAAAATATGAAACTGCATATCCTATAGGAAAACTATACCTACTAAGTTTTAATACAGAGCATCACTTTAAATGATTTAGAGATATTTCATATTTTTGTCATCAAATTGAGATTTGAAAGGTAAATGTTTTAAAAAGAAGACATTTGCAAAATTCATCGATCTCCTTCCTGGTATTTGACGATCATATTATCCTAGTTAACCATAAAGATTTGTTTGATGCAGTGTGTGCTACGGGATATTTAAATCAATAACAATATGCTTTCAGTAGTAGTAGGACAAAGGATTTGCGATCATGTTACAATTAAATGCCAAGTGATCGATTTTATCAACGGAACTACATAGCCAATGTAAGGTAACTAAGCATCTCGAACTCAGGTAATCGCACAAAGAGTTTGATTATAACGACATGATATCGTACCTGCATACAACAACATTGATGATGTTGTTCTTGATATAAAAATTTACTTAATTAAGTCTTCCCATCATGTTTGATTCAAATCATTATATCCCCATTAGCTGAAGTAATTTAAAACAATGGTGCAATAGTTATTACTGATGTGACGGTGACAGTTTTCGAAAGCAGTCATTAATAATGTTGTTCAGTCCAAAAATGTGACATATTGTGCCAACCAAAACATCTTAAAATCTACTTTTGGCTTAGGTAAGGCTCTATAGCCATATAAAATGCAAACGGAATGAAGGGACGTTACTGAACGAAAAATTAACACAATGCTGAGCGAACGCAGGTTGATCTAAGAATTAACAAGGAACGAACGCTAATTATCAAACGCTGCTTTGGTAAATAAATGATAAACCATAACATATATGATACTAAAGGAATTACGTCTTTTATGTAGTATATTATAAACTCGTGCAAACTGCATTTTTTCAAGCTGATCTCTACGGCAGTCAGTTCGTTAATAGGATTCTGCAACGTAGTTGCCTGTCATGGGGTACTTAATCGTTTCAGCTTCTGTTGTACATAACAGAGGCACAAGGTTGGTTACAAGACAATTTCTAAAACTAGCGAATACATTTTATCACCTGCCTATCTTACATAGCATATGTGTTATTGGCTTTAATTTTCATCTAAAGTATTATCAGTATTTTATAGCCAATCATATTAATAAAATATATTTAGAACCTATAGACAGTACCTATATCAACGTCGGGCAGTACGATGGAAGCAAAATAATAGCAAACAGTATCGTCGACATGAATGCATGCAATGAACACAAGCTGAGAAGATGAACCACCAGTAACAAGTATTTTTCTTTGTAGTGTGTATGTCAGTATATCGATATTCAAAATTAATGAAAGTACACACACACACACACACACACACACACACACACACACACATGTATGTATGCATGCATGCATGCATGCATGCATGCATGCATGCATGTATGTATGTATGTATGTATGTATGTATGTATGTATGTATGTATGTATGTATGTATGTCCCATGGACATACAAATGCACGCACATGTTCAGTATTGTCATGCTTATACAGTTATATATTAAATATACAAATGCAGCCATTTAGAGTTTGCGCCACCATTTGTTTACTATCTTGTTGACTCATTCTTGACCTTCTGTCGTTATCGACCACTGTATGATGTGAAAGAAATGTCGATATCGATTAGATGTCTTTCCACCAATTAACCTAATTATGTAATGTACAAATGTCTGCTGTGCAATATATTTCTCGAAGGAGGGTCGAATATATTTCACCAGAATATGTACTTAGTGCTATAACATCGTTTTATCCTTCCAACTTGTACTGTAGGTTCCAATTTGTTCCACTTTGTGCTGAAAAGGTTTAAAATATAACAATATAGGTGGTGTACAAATGAGCAAATGGTACCATGCACGTTTCCAAAATGATTTTAATACCACGATCGCTGTACGTTTTTATTTAATATAAATTTAATTGAATTCAGTTTTTCTGACATTAGCTGTATCCATCTAGCTATGTATTATATATTTTCCCCATTATGTATACTAAAACATTCATACATGTATATGTTTCTTTAGCTGCTGCTTAGCTAAAATAGTATGAAGTATGTAGTCCCTTTCTAATAGATCATCTAAGTTCAGCAGGGTTATATCTAATTTTGTCGTTAGCACTCCACATTTGGCGTGGATAATGTATTTGTTATTAATTGATTTATTGAATTATACATTTCTAGGTTAGTATATAATTTTTCTAAATGCAAGGTTCTTTATAGCCTATTTCAAACGAAATGTGTTCAACGAGTTATGTTCGTAACACATTTTTAAATATTGTTAAAAAAATCTAATTAATACATGGGGACCATATAGTTAATCAGTTTGTCATTGTATGTGAGTTGTACATAAACATAAATTTACGAAAATATTAAAGATAGAGATACAGTTTAACCAATATATATGGGCCAAGTGAAGTGTCGACCCAATTGTATGCCAGCAGTTTTGTAGACCAAAGTTGGTGTGCGATATTATGTTGCGCACTGTACCATAAAGACCGTTCTAACTACTTTATAGGAAGACATTTCTAACCTTTATATAAAGACCTTTCTAACACCGCTTTATAGTAAGACCGTTCGAACACTTCTTTAGAAGAATAACTTTTTAATACTGCCTTATAGGAATACTGTTCTAATACTGCCTTATAGAAATACTGTTCTAATACTGCATTATAGGAAGACTTTTCTAATACTGCCTTATAAGAATACTATTCTAATACTGCCTTATAAGAATACTATTCTAAATCCTGCATTATATGAAGACTATTCTAATACTGCATTATAGGAATACTATTCTAATACTGCCTTATAGGAATACTGTTCTAATACTGCATTATAGGAAGACTTTTCTAATACTGCCTTATAGGAATACTATTCTAATACTGCCTTATAGGAATACTATTCTAATACTGCATTATAGGAATACTATTCTAATACTGCTCTATATGAAGATCTTTCTAATACTGCTTTATAGGAATACTATTCTAATACTGCATTACAGGAATACTATTCTAATACTGCTTTATATGAAGATCTTTCTAATACTGCTTTATAGGAATACTTTTCTAATACTGCATTATAGGAATACTATTCTAATACTGCTTTATATGAAGATCTTTCTAATACTGCTTTATAAGAACACCATTCGAACATTTCTTTATAGGAAGACCTTTCTAATACTGCCTTATAGGAAGACCTTTCTAATACTGCCTTATAGGAATACTATCCTAATACTGCTTTATAGAAAGACCTTTCTAATACTGCTTTACAGGAAGATCTTTCTGACACTACTTTATAGAAATACCTTTCGAACACAACTTTATAGGACGACCTTTCTAACACGCTAACTTTCCGGACACCCCATATCTTTCCAAAATTAGTGGTAAACTAAGTTACGAATGAAATGAACTTATTGATTGGAATGTATTAGGTATGTTGTCTGTGAATTATGAATAAAGCTTGAAGTCCATAAGAGTAATAGATGTTGGTCATTCTTTCTGCAAACATGCTCTAAACTTAATTATCGTTGACCTTTTGGTCTGGAAGTCCTTCATTAACCTCAGCCTGCACAGAGTGTATCTGCTTTGAAACTTTGTAGGTGTCAGTATTGGGAAAAGTCAATAGAACATCTGTGAATGGTTTAATTGCATTCGGTTAGATTGTGCTCCCATTCCTTTAAAACGTAGTCATACTATCAATATTGTGATGTTATAATGTGCATGTCGTAAAAAAGACGTCATACTCGTATACAACTAAATAGATCTTCTAAGTTATTCGTTAGTAAATACAAGTTTTATTTTTGTTCATGATTATTTTTAGACTTGCTTTGGTTTATTTATTTATTTTGATTAATAATATGATTTACCTTACACAAAGGAAAAAGTGCCGTTTAACTCTCTAAATTTCAGACGTCTCTGTTTTATTTCACTCCGTTTTCTCCCCGGCGCCATGTTTGCTGTTCTGGGTGACATAGGCTCTTGTTTCTTATGTAGGCTTCTTACGAGGTGTGTATGAGCCTGTAAGATAGTACCGGAAAATATTAAACTGCATTAATTAATATGCAATGTATAAAAGGAATATTTTAAAAATTGTATTATGTCATATGTACACGTCTATTAGAACGGTCTGAATCTGTGTAGTAATTCTGCATATACGATCATGCCATTTTGATTATTTGAAACAAAGTACAGGATGAAAATACCAAGGATTCTATATGAGTGATAAAGACCTCAGTCCTTGTTTATGGTTTGAATCTCTCCTAAACGTAAAAACGTGAGACATAAACACGTGATATAATTTTAAAACAGACCTATTTGACAAGTGTTTAAGTAGAATTCAAAACAGGATTTTTTTCTACAAATTATGTTACCTTCACGCCACAGTCTTGAAACATAATCTGATCACAATACCACTTAATTATTTTCAAAAGCAATTAAAATGCAAAGACTTTTATGCTTGAAGCTAACACTTACTAGGTGTTCTGTTACGATTCGCTTGATTTACTGTATTCTAATCGGTATTCGTGTATTTATATCAGTACCAATAAGCTTTCAAAGGGAGTAAGACCAACAAGTAACTATCCTTAAGAGTTGAATAAGGTGAAATATCTAGCGAAATATTCCTTAAAGTAGAAAATATTCTCATCTTGCATAGTTTCTAGAGTGTTTAATCTGCACGGAAGGTCAAGTCATGAATTTTTATAATACCTCCTGAACAAATATGATATCGCCCCATTGAAATTATAGTGCTTTAAATGGGTAAACATACTGACATATTATCGACAGAAATGTGCACAATGCACACCGATAAATACGACTAATCAATCATATATAAAGGCATTGTCTTTCATCGTGCATGTCGACTAATTTGATTGCTTGAGTATGACAATTTTCGGTCATATGCAAATAACTGTTAACCGTAGAAAGTACATTCCCAGAAACTCGCCCGAGTCCGATACGTACGTTAATTGAGAACGATCGTATTGATACAATTCCATTACTTAGTTTTAATGATTAGTTTTAATGATATTAATGTGAGACCATTGCGAAGGCTGAAGCCTCAGTATAGAAGAGAGCAAGTTACTATTTCTTAGAAGATGACTTTTTATTTGGCTGTCACCAAGGAAATTTGCTTTTATCAAGATCTGATTGGTTGCAAGGCATTAGAGACTTCTCAACTCACGTATGGATAGGTGAATATTAACGCCTAATAGAGATATGTTACTGTTAATTGGCCTATCAATATGACTGGCATTTTTCGACGTGAATGATTGGATTTTTGTGAAAACACCGATCTGATTTTAAAAAGGTTTTTTGGGAAGGACTTATGAGAAAATTTCTGGTAAGATGATTTGGATGACTAGTTTCAATGTTAGGTAAACTACTAACATATTCAGGCAAGTGAACATATTCAGATAAAATAAGATCCATAGAATAATAAATAAATAGTGATATAAAATGCTATATTAGGAATCTTAATTTTAAAATCACAATAATCTCAGTCATTGCAATCTTGAAACTGAACGGTGTAGTACAATTAAAAGCTCTGGCAAACGTCTTGAGTTTTTAACTAAATAGAGCCTATCCTATTAAGCGTTAGCAAGCTTTGATATAAATACTTTTAACCTTCATTTTCAGTCCAAAGTACTGCACAGTGTGATCACCAATAGTGATAGGTTTGAATAACAAGTTAAACTGCAAATTAACAGGCCTTTTTTAATACAATTTTTTTTTTTTTTTACCTAGTCAGAATAGTATACATGTAGTTGCACTTGCAATGTTATATAAAATGTTGTATCTACCAATACCTGGGTGTGGAGTTTAAGTAATTAAATCAAATAACGAAGCACCTTTTCAGGTTACACATATTCTAACCCAAAACTTTTTAACCGTACTCTATAAACAAAGCTTAAAATTATGAGTTGCAAAGGTAATTAGTATGATCAGATTGCAGAACAAAAGAGGAAATCATAAAACTTTACACATGGACAAAATGTAAACAAATTAAGAAATAGGAGAATTAATATTTGTAAATCAAAATTGTTATCATATTTTACATCAATGCTCTCAAACCTGTGACCCGCAGGCTGATTTTAAATGGCCTGCCTGAGTTCGAGTAAATTTTTGTACATTTATGTAACAGAACTCCATGGCCTTCTTTTATAGTATATCGTCTTAACCAGGTACAAAATTGTGAATAATTTTTAAAGTCTTTGCTTTTAAATTTTCTATTGCGGCCATCAGCATAAAAAAGTGTTCAGTTGCCCATGGTGTCAGAAAGGTTGGCCAGCACTTCTTTACATCGATAGCTGCATAAACCTCCGCTGACAAAATACACTGGTTGTTTATTGATCTGTAAAAAAAACAACCTCAGCATTCATTACGTGCCAAGGTGACGACAATGATTCTTTTCTGATTTGCAAAAGACGCCGCGATAAATCAATATCAATATGACATTGAAAGCTAGCTATGGAAAGCTGTTGCTCACTTATTATTGCAAACCCTTATCTAACTATAGCCACGTTATCAAATATTCCTTACAGCATAACGTAACTGTCAAATAAAATTTATTTTTATGTCTGTTTTCTTGAGACTTGTAAAATAAAAATGAGTTTTCTTTATGGAAAAATTGGAGTTGAGATGCATGACTAAAATGACCGCAGGCGACAATTTCACTGCAATATCATGAATCAAATATTTTCTTTGCCGTGCTTTTGTTCTTATATTACCCTATATCCTTAACGGGACGATTCAATGTGTAATAGTGATTCCAACATGAATATAACCAATGTTAAGTGAGAGGGATATTCATTGTCTGATAAGTTTAAAGCGCAAATGTAAGATACCACGTCAGAAAACACGTAGTTTACTGGATCAATCTTAAGTATGACAGGGATATATGTTATAATTGTATGCTGTAGTAATATGTTATATTATGTTATATGTCCCTGTGGTATAGTAGTATCACTATGTGCCGCTATGCTAAGTACGCTTCACAGAGCATTATGATATATTTATAAGCAATATGCCACTATGCCTTAGTAATATGCCACATGCTAATATGATATGGTAAGGCTCATAGAGAAATATATTTTAGCAATATGATTCATACCACTACGTTATAGAACGTGTCACAAGGCCAGATGATATTATATTATGTGTTACGTATATTTGATTTAAGTCATTTAGTTTAATTTTAATTGTTTGTTTGTCAGATTCAAATTTGACATTTTAAGTTTAAGATTCCATCATCGGGAGATATGTTTTAGTAAAAAGTGGGGATGACCTGTACTCTACAAATAAACACCAGATGTTGACCTCATTTCTGACCTAGCTTCAAAATTTGTAAACAAGCTTTTAAAATGATTGGTTGATTCCAATGACATTATGGAGCTTTGTTATAAACATATTTCTATTTTTAGTTCTTGAGAGTAAAAATAACTGATTCTCATCTGGGTCATACGGTGTGCACGAGATTTTTTGAACGTAAATTTGTTTCAAAGATTCAAAGACAAAAACGGCAAGGTCCTTGCCAGCAAAGAAGAGCAAGATGAGCGTTGGATGGAGCATTTCCGTGAGACACTCAATCAGCCACTGCCACCTTCCACTTTCGACTTCACCGATGCACCACCTCCTACAAATTTGGATGTGAATATGGAGGACATCAATACCGCCGAAGTCATGGCAGCGATTCGTCGCCTCAAAAACAATAAGGCGCCCGGCATCGACCAAATCTCAACAGAAATGCTGAAGGCAGGAGGAGATGTTGTTGTGCAGAGGATCACCAAACTGCTTAATGACTGCTGGAATAGCGAGTGCGTGCCAAGTGACTGGAGAAAGGGAGTGATCGTCAAACTACCGAAGAAAGGCGACCTGGCCGATTGTAACAACTGGCGCGGTATTACTCTCATCTCCGTTCCTGGCAAGGTCTTCTTCATTATCATCCTCAAACGCCTGCAACGCGCTGCGGACCAGGCCCTGCGGGAAGAACAGGCTGGATTTCGAAGCGGCCGGTCGTGCAGTGAGCAAATCTTCGCCCTCCGAAATATTCTCGAACAATGCACTGAATTCCAAAAGCCGCTTGTCGTCAACTTCATCGACTTCAAAAAGGCCTTTGATAGCGTCCACCGTGAATCCCTGTGGCTCATTGCAAGGTCATTTGGCATTCCACCTCGTTTCATCGCCATCTTCAAGAATCTTTATCGCGAGTCCAGCTGCTGCGTACGAACGGACGCTGGCCACACACCCTTCTTTGGCATTGAGACAGGAGTCCGTCAGGGATGCATACTCTCGCCTTTCTTATTCCTTCTGGCAATAGATTTTGGCATGAGAAGGGCGATGGACCACCCGAAATAGGGCATCACGTGGAAGGATAAGGCACGCCTGACAGATCTGGATTTTGCTGACGACATTGCGCTGCTGGCAGAGAATGCGAGATCTCTTCAGGAAATGACCACCAACCTGGAGGTGGAGGCGGCTAAAGTTGGATTAAGAATTAGCACAGAAAAGTCGAAGACACTGGCGATCAACCGGAAGACACCTGTGCGGGTCAGCGTAGGCGGCCAGACCATCGGCCAAGTCGAGCAGTTCACCTACTTGGGAAGCACCATCGACAAGGAAGGTGGAGCTGATGCAGACGTCAAATGCCGAATTGGCAAAGCGGCGGCCGTATTCCAACGTCTTCTCCCAATTTGGACACGTCGGTCGATTCACACAAACACCAAACTTCGCCTCTTCAACACTATCGTATCCCATCCGCCATCTACGCCTGCGAGACATGGAAAGGCACGAAGAAGCTGGTCAACAGGCTGAACGTATTCCAACAGCGATGTCTGCGACGTATTCTTCGTGTCACCTATCACGACCACATCACTAACGAGGAAATCCTCAGAAGAGCAAACACCCGAAGCCGGGGAGAAGTGGTCGCAGAAAGAGGATTACGTTTCGCGGGACATGTTCTGAGAATGGCCGAGACGCGCCACGCAAAGATGGCGATGTGGTGGACGACAGCACGTAGGAAACGAGGCATTGGACGACAGAGAAAGACATGGCGACGGACATTTATAGAAGATCTGCGAGCCGTCAATATCAACTTAGACGCAGCGGAGGTTAAGGCTGCCGATCGAGATGGCTGGAGGAAGCTTTTTGCCCTATGCGCCCCACTGCACGGAAGGACATAAAGAAGAAGAAGAAAGATTTTAGAAGATCATGTGACCCCTTTCTTGTTTACGTAAAAACAGGTATATAAATTATGTTTTGGAGAGAACTATTTAGTAAAAGTTGGGCTGTTAGAATATGAACTTGTGTTGTTTTGAGTTATTTTAAATTAACTTGTACTGGAAATTATTTCAATTCGTTTGGATCAAGAGGATTTATTTTGTTATTTATCAGGAAAACATTTGTGCTCATTGAATTTCATAAGACCAGAAATGACTTCATCACGTGACATCGTCTTCCGTCTTGGATGCTTCACTAAGATTCGAATTGGGAATTATTAGGACATGTTATTACCAGGACTTTTGCAATTTCACTAGTGGATTATATTTTGAATTATTTTTGGATTAATGTTGGAATTGATTCTTAAAACCGTAAGTTTATTTTTCTTTTCTGGAAAATATTTGTGCTCAAGAAATTATTTTTTAAGTTTTTACAAGCTTGTTATTTTCACTCTTTCTATGTTACTGTTTATTCAAGCCTAAGTACGTTAACATATGATATAGGATAGTTAAGGTTCACAGGAAAATATTTTACAGCAGTATACTCTCTCACTACAATGTTTGTGTACGTGTATTTGACAATGGTATTTTTTGCAATATATGTCACCATGCAATAATAACAAGCTATATGCTAATATGCTATAGTAGGTGTCACACGTATAAGATGCTATATGCCAATACGTTATTGTAAGCCTCACAGCTTCTTGTAAACCTCACTTAAATCTGATACAGCAATACGATATATGCTGCTAAGGCATCACACGTGTCACAGGTTCGAACCGTGTAATGCAATTAGGGCGTATGCTACGTTTGATACAATAACTTTATACGATCTTGTAATATTTTCAGTGAAACCAGTAGAAGACTAGTCATGAACTAGTAAAAGCAGCCTGTCACAATCGTCACTTATGACCTTCATTAAGTTAAAACATTTATAATATCGACATTCTCATCATAAGAAAGTTTCATCTTATCAAAATACTTTGAGACAACTTTGCGGCGAAAGGTGTTTTTGTGTTTAACACATTTTTCTTCTAATGGCGGATTATCGCTTTTATTCACTCGCACATAGTCTACCAGGAGTGTTCAATCATACAAGATCAATAAACATCACAAAATGTAAATCATCAAGGAAATGTCATTTATGCAAATTATGATGCCTTCAGGACTAACTATATTAATTTGACCATCTCGATAAGCTAAAGAGGATATATATGTAATTCCTCATAGGCAATATGCATGGATGCCAACCTATTTTTAAATTGCTCTGATGGTACATTGAGGCGGAAGCAGGTTCTTTCCATCGTTGCAAAAACAATAGCGGATATACATACAATATATAAAATATTTCCTACTTAGTCCACACATTATTAAACATTGTTTCATGGCTCTAATTATTTCAATGGACAGCATATATCAAACAAAACAAGTTTTGAAAACAGCACCTCTTCCCTTACTATTTACAATGTTTATCATTAGCCCAACATCTTCACGTCTCAAAGAGTACCACATCGTATCCCTCCATACGTCAAGCCATATGTTTAGCGTTGGGGAGCTGAAATTAATTCTGAAATTCCATTTGAAAGCCTAACCTGAATCCTAGCCTAGTGTCGCTTCATAACTGTATCATTGTATTTCTAAACATAATAAGTACAATATATTTGCTTTAGCGAAATGTTATGGTGTTACTGTAAGCTTCTTTAGTTTGTTTTCTGTGTCAATGCGTAATATATGATCACATATCCATATAGTACAAATTTATCACAAATCTATCCTGAAAGATTAAACGATTGAGGCAAAGATCAAGCATGTTTGATTCTGGTTGTGATACCCCATTGGTGCTTGTTAGATGACCACTTGCATCGACCTCTGATGGTCAGCGAAAAGTTCATTTTAGTAAGTATCATACAAATTCATTTTCAATACACACTTTTTCAACATATTCTTATACCGCAGGGTTTACTGTATTTACACTGAACAATACAGTTCTGTTAATTATATTGTTATAAAAATACGTATCATAATTGACTAGCTTCTATACATCAGTCAGTCTTCTCAGTAAAATACTATAGTAGCTAATGGACGTGATACGTTTATTACAACCATTTGCAGGATCTTAACAATTATACTACATAAATGTAAATCACCCGATTTCAATGAATTTCATTCGTACCAAAGTGTTCATGTTGACTTTTCCGTCCTCCTTGTGTCCATACCACAATCCTTCGCCTCCACGCACCCCTCTTCCCTGTGACATTCTTGGTCCAGACATAACCAATTAATGTTTATCAATTTTACTTATGCACACACAAAAGCCAGTCATGGGGTTTATAACTCTGTCCAAAAAATTTTCCAAAAAGTAAAAAATATTTATGGATGTTGTATCGCTCGATAGTACCCATGTAACTCACAATTTTATTTGGGTTAGTTTTTTTTTTGTTTTTTTTTAAATTCAGCTTTTAATTTTTGTGAATCCGCGATGTTTTTTTTTGTGTGTAATTTTCGGTGATTTTCCATTTCCGTTAGCATTGTTTTAAAGTAGGCCGTACTAATCATTTTATCTTTGAATGCAACTGAATACAGTTTACTGATCTTATTCAGACTGCTTTGTCGAGCTGCTAACATATCCGAATTGGTAGTTCAACCATAGCCTCTGAACACTTTTATATAGCTACAACTGTGATGCCAACTGATGCATTTACGACGGTTGATGTGGCCGTGATTCCAATCGCACGAAGACGAACATTCGTTGCCGCACCAAGCCCTGAAATGGCATGTTCGACTAAACACGCTCGTTTCTATTTCACGATTAGCACGGATCTCTTAGTAATTTCATCTCGAAGATATTGTTCCTCTTTTATTATTTCTCCACTGAGGGTCCGTCATGGTTTTTTTATTCATGATACAGTGGCTAATATTAACTGTCTGACTGGCAGACCTTGTCGGTCTCATCACCGCGTGCAGACGTAATACAAACACGCACTTCAAGCAACTTCCTCTTTTTACTGACACACTTGTCACACCTTTATAGTAAACATCTGAAGCTGCAATACTTCAATATCAGGCTAATGTGCGTTTTGGGAATCAAGCAAACTTTTATATGAAAACACACCAATTAGGCCAGAACATTTTCATCGTCTTACATTACATGTTACCCGAACAGGTGTCTCCTTGTTGAATGGCACTCGAGATTGTTTTTGTCTCAGCTGACTCCGATTGGTGTAAAATATTCGTGGTGAACATAACCGGGGTGCATTCAGCAGTGAATGCCTCTACACTATTATAAAAGCAATCACGGAGAGATTTGCATCTGGATGTGAAATTAACTTTGGGTGTTTGCGTTTGCGATGATTCCTGACTGCCATTGAGTTAATAGTGGTAAATCAGGGTTGTTCCAACGAGCATTTTCTACATAATCCTTATATGACAGTTCATACGAGGTATGCAACTCGGTGCTTGCCAGGTCATGTTGTTGAATATAGATTGTCGAGTATGGTTTCACATGTGACACCATTGTTGTAAGTTTAGTTCCCCTAAAACATCACGACAATTTGTATCGTTTATTGCATCGTGAGAGACTAAGATTGGTCAAATGCGTGGCCGTTGTGAGCGGGTAATATAATATGCTCTCCCACTCGTATTCCACTACGTATGCCTGTAAATCAAAGGTTTTTTAGGTCAACCACTCAGGGAATATTCAGTTAAGTGCCAAAATAAGTTTTAATGTGAACACACAATTGAATTTGATTACCTTTTGTATTTTCACAAGTTTATTTTCAGGAAGGCTGACCTTCAGTTCGTTATTGGACTTTTTTATCAAAATACGTAACATGTTTAAGTATGCATTTTACACATGTGCAATTAATCACCCTCATTCGGCATCTAAACAAGTGTTTCGTCAAGAATTATCACAGCGAAACATGTGTTATTACCAACTGCGGTAACTGCACGTGCAGGTAAGTGCATGTCAGCAACGGAATGTCTGAATAACTCCATATATTCCATTAATAATACATCAGGTACAATGTCCGGATGTCTTGTGAAATTTGCAAATCCCTGTGGATGTTTTGATTCCGGTCAATTTACGGCCGCGGATTGTGATTTGCACGTGCAATGCGAGGAGTGGCTTTGGCATGATCAAGACAAATATTTTGACGATTGTTTAATCGCAACGAAACGTCAGTCACTCTGCTGTATTAAATATAATATGCTCTTAACCATTATCTCGATATACATTTTTAAACGCCACAAGTACATGTTTTTGGGCCGTGTATCAATGCTGGGTACCTATTTGCCAATGAAATCTTGCCGTAATAGCAGCTGATACTTGTTGCATGAGTGAGATATTTCAACCTGTAAGTAGTTCTCGACAACATCAATGATAGGAAAACGTACTTCGGCAGTCACCGAAGTGGTTACAGTCATCCACAAAGTAAGTGTATCTAATACAAATTTACTAACGGCACCTTCCGCAAACCAAATTGTGTCATTGGAGTTGGTCTTACGAAACATGGTTCCTACGAGTTGGGCTCCAAATGTAACCTTTCAAACATCTCTACAGCACCCCAAGAATGTAACAAATGGGAATAGGGCACAACAAACAAAGAGTACCACCAATGACTTGTAATCAACGTTGTGCAAATCCAAGGTATAAATTTGGATTGTGGCCAAAGACGACCGCGGTGTAAGCAGCAGCGTAAGCTGAAAAGAATAGCGATGAAATATAAAGGCTGTGCTCGGCCTGAAATCTGCATTGTAAGTTGCATCCATCAATTTTGTTCAGCTATTCGCAAGTAATTGCCTTCGTATCTGGCACGTCAGAGGATTGTCGTGGCCACGTCAACGTTGTCCAAAATTGCTTCGATGGAGTAACGTGCACTGTTTAATAACTTAATGAGACAGTTCTTGAAAACATCCACCTGGGCGTTGGCATAGTTACAGCTAGGGTGAGCCTGTTCGAGGTTTCCCTTAGCTTTCAAGAGTGCCTCGCAAAGAAGTAAAATCTAGATGTGTCTTGCACTCGCAATTCGTTATTTATATGATTGAGATCCCAGCTTGGATATGACTAATAGTGAAGATATCGTTTGCTTAGATCCACTAGCACAGGCACTCACATGTAAAATGCTGTATCAAATACATCTTTGAACTGAGTCATCGCACGTGATGGATTTTCTTTAATACCACTAAGCCCCATCCCCGCAAAGTCTATTGTCCATTTCTAGACTTGAAATCAATGAATCTCGTGATCGTTGTTGGGCGGCATCATTAATCTTTTTATTAACTGCAGATGGCATTGATTCTATTTTTGTAACATAACTTCGATCATGTTACTCATATTTGTAGTCGCCTGCGAGCCCAGTTGTTCTAATTGATTTCCAGCAGCACTGTTAATACTAACCACAACTCGCATTGATACTTGTTTAGTGATGGGTGTATAGCGCGATGATGAGGCTGTGTGTGCTTTTTATGAGCTCATAAATAATCATTAAACAATATCACAGAGGGCAGTTCCATATTATGTCGCGCACAGAGGTTTTCTGTCGCTAATAACACTTATAGGTTTTACGTCAACGTAACACATTGTTATTATTATTACACATCATGTCGATTGCTAATGAATTCTTCACAGATCCACAAAATAACAGCGAAAATGTTAACCGATATTATGTTATGGAGGAGATACGTGTACTGCAGGCAAAATGGATATGAAATCACCAAAATCAACGGTTTGTGAAAACCCGAAAGTATGTAACCCTAAATAACTACACTACAGTCTTGCTTTCAAAAATGCAATTGATGACGTCACAAGTTAAATTAGCTACAAAAAAGAAAAATAATTCATCACCTGGTATGTTGCCAGGCTAAGCTAAAACAAAATCATATTGACGACTGTGCAATATAAACAGCATACCTGTGAGATTCTATTTCGATGTCAGTACTGTACATTGGTCCATAGACATATAAGGATCTATTAGGGTCTTCGCCCGTCACAAAAGTGATTCTTCGTTGAATTCTTCGATTCTATCTCACTCACAGTAAAGTTGAGGTTCAAAAGTATTCTATGTGGGTCCAATGCCTGCTAAAAGCAAAAATGAAGTGTTCGCGAGCAGACCACCAGCAATATCAGATATTAGACCAACCGTAATAAACTCCCAAAGTTGTACCTACAATCTTAATAGTCTGCGATTTCCCAGCGGTCACAGGTCCACAAAACGGCACACTGAATTCTGGTCTTGTGAATAATAATCGTGGTGACGGTATGGGTTGTATTTAAAACAATCTGTGGTACTGTTTCATATATTTTACGTACCACATGAACCGTCTCAACCATAGTCATCAGTGGCAAACGTGTATTATGCCTCTGCAGATGCTCATTTAGCACTCTGTTTGAACATCATTAAAACATCACACCTCAGCTAAGAGCCGATTGCGCAGTCACGTATTGATAGCAGGTCAGCCATCGTAAAACCATATTCAATAATAGCGCACTGAGTTTAGAAACATGGTTTCATCACCATGCTTGTTTGTGCGGAGAAATGAATGCACGAAAATAGTTGAGTTTTCTAATATCGGGTGAAAAACATCTTCCTGGATAGAATTACAGAAGCCTGGTACAGGGTTTGATATACGAATCGATTCTAATAAGCAACCGAAGCCTTTAATATGACTTAGCCTACCAAGGATATATTGGTATCCGATCACGTCAACGCGCAAACATGGATCCTAATCCTGACTTGATTGCGATTAATCCATCAATCGAATCGCACGGTGATACGTCAAAGCAGGTGTGAAATCTTAGATTGCATTGGGTAGTCTACAAAAGTCCACTCATTAAAAGCAAGGTATACATATATTAACAAACAAGTAATATAAAAACTAAACTAGTCAGGTGAACCTGCCGTGGAATAGTTGGCCAGTGCGCCAGAGGTCAACCATGGAATTGTTCGAGTCTTGTTGGCCAACATACACTGTGAAAAATTTATGTACCTGTACCAATGGATATTTCAAAATGTTGTTTTATTGTTTCTTCTAAATTATCATGTCCCTGATCAACAAGCATGTACAAGGACGTTCTAACCGCTGTCGATGTGATCCCTTATAAAGTGAAGTATATCCAAAATGACTTGGGACGCTCACATGGCCAAGATTGTTAAAAGTGGATTCCGGCAAATAATTTCTGTGAATACATCTGCATCATGTCAATATACAGCGTAACTAAACTATTCTATGAGGAATTAACCGTACTCTTCCAGGACAGTTATTTTATCGAAAGTACGGACATTATTTGTAAATGAGAGCAGAATTTTCTCGGAATTGGGTATAGTGATTTAGTGATAGAAGCATTGGACAAAGAAGTCACATGCACAATTGGATTAAATCCAGCTAATGCTATTACAGTTAGTGATTTAGTACTAGAAGCATTGGACAATGAAGTCACATGCGCAATTGGATTAAATCCAGCTAAAGCTATTTGATAAAAACCGTTACTGCTTCATTGAAAACGACACGACAGTTAGTACCTCTACAACCATTCGGATGCAGGTCTTTTGCGGTGCTTATATGCACCTGGAGAGTACGAATGTGGACAATGACATCATCCAACTGACCCTTTATGGTCTGTAGATTTTTCTACGATTCCGAAGCGCATTGCTACTCCGTGACAAATGGCACTTCATCGATTGGGTCATCACCCGGTGTACCAAAACCTCCCAACCCAATATTCGAGCGAAAATAAATGCAAGTCACTCCAGTTAATACGAACCTGCCACCAGGGTTTGTTTTAGTACGTTGACAAATTAATCAGTATCAATCGTACAATGGTTTACAACTGCACGATGACTCTACGCGTACGTGGTGATTACATTGCGGATTATCCATTGTTTACTGTAAACATGATTCCACGTTTACCAGCTGTTTGCAGAATCATTTGTTTAACACTATTAGCCTTTTAAATGCTTTTGCCGTCACAGACTACAATCGAATACATTTTAGGTCACATTCCCACATAGGTCGTCGTTGGTTAACCCAAGCATTCGTCTTTATATTCACCAAAATCATATTTTGTGGCACTATAAGTGTCATGGATCTTTTCTTCAAATACTGGCTGACCAGTTTGGTTTTCTTTTGTCCTCGTACACATCATCGATAATGATATGCATCAACATATTTGAGCTTTTACAACAAACCTAATATGGACGGACAAACACAATAGTGTTTTTCTATGTTTCTTCCCTGCGCAATGCAAGAAATGTCCACTAACAGATATTCTTCTGGATTAAAATGCCGGTCGGCAATGAGCCTTCGATGTTTATCTTGGTCACTATCCTGGACAAGATCTACTCGAATTTTTTTGCACAAATTATATATGGTTCTAACATGCAATGCATTGTTCATGAGTTTTAAACAGTCTTTCTCAAAGTCGTTAGCGACCTAGGTCAGTATTCATCTTGAACATACGGGGTCACCCAAGCTTTCTGACGAATCCAAGCACTCTATGTATTCTGCTTACATGAATACGACAACTGCAGATTTCGAAAGTGTAATACATAATTCCAACTGGTCGCAATATTTGGTACCAGTTTGGTACCTTCAGTGTCTCATCGACGATTGTGCACTGAGAAAACCATGTACCAGGCACGGAAAGTGTTTCTGGTGTCAGCGGATAATATTTGTTTGCCTTATGTAAATGCTCAAGATATTCCAGATCAACCTCAAAGAAGCATTCATGATAATGTGATGATGCTCCTGTTCTTGTAGATCAACGTGAGGCCTATCGATCAGCTGAAATCCACCAACCAGAAGTGGTTTCTTCATTAAATATCCATAAAGGTCATTCATAATAGGTACATGATATACATCATGGGTTCCGCGGGGCCCTACCCGTCCATGTTTGGGTTGTTGGCTCGAGCGAATCATAGACTTGAGATTAATATTCTATCATGAAGTGAAAGCTCAATAAACATATGCTGATCAATGCATGTGACCAATTCCAACTCGAGTTTGGTTATGGACAACTTATGTATGCTACTTAATTTATAACCTCTTACGAGAAGAAAGCCCGAGATCAAACTTGTACATGTGCATGGCAGTATCAAAAAATTTCTCCAAAACATCATCAAGCAGCAACACAAAGGTACACAGGTAAAGGCCATAATAATTACGGAGGTTTTGCACTATAATGCACAACAAACTTTCGTTGAGTGTTCGTAATCGATTTCTAATAGACCTCCATTGCTGTGGAGAGAAAGCAATACACAGTTTCTGCTGATACATGTATAGTTACAATCCGTCATGCAAGGCTCTCTGTTTACATTATTGGTCTGGATTCAATCAGATTTATGACCAAGCGAAGTAGCATGACTACCCAACCATGACTTGCTCAAGTGGGTGCAAAACTAAAATGGCTAAAAATGGATCTATCGCTTGTGGGCTAAGAATGTCATGTGGGGGGGGGGGGGGTAGGGGTGGAGGCGAGGACGTATGGCAGGACCTAAAAAAAAGAATAATAAAGCAAATGGAATACTTTGATTCTACCGTTACCAAAATAGTCCAAAATGAGTATATTTGAATATTTCTTCAAGCATTTTCCATTTGTTAAAAAGTAAAGAAATAATTTCAATGATAGTTTCATGAACTGAGTGAGGTTGAAATAAGTTATATACTTTAAATATTGAATGTTTTTATAATAAGCTAGACCTGATGCAGGGTAGCAAGGGTAGTAATGTTTCCATATTATAATGTCACTTGTATACAATGCTTAAGTGATGATTTTGGTCCACCGTTTTTGCAATGTTTAGCTGACAATTATTTTTAATTATTATTTTATTTTATTATTATTATTTATTTGGAAGGGCTTATTTTCCTTAAAAGTTGGATGCAATTCTTTAGTTTTACATTTTTCGAACCTTCCTTTTAGTTAGAATCACATTGCTTAATTGTGCTGCTATGCCGATAACCTCTGCTGCATGAATACACACTATGCATCTTGTTCGAAGTTTTGTATCTCAGTGTACTAATTTTGTACATTAATATTGGTAGGAATATAAGAGATATAAACTTGAAGAATATAACAAGTCCGAAAAGATATATATATATATATATATATATATATATATATATATATATATATATATATATATATATATATATATATATATATATATATATATATATAACTATTCGTAGGTGAGAAATTCCCTTCAGAAACATAACTTAAAAACACAGAGGCAAATTTACGAAAGTACCTCTTACCTGATCAATGCCGTCGGGCCCATTTATGTTAACACTCATGTGTTCACTCACAGGGCTCGATTAGCAATCGATTAAGCATGATCTCAATGTAGCGTTTAGGTTTCAAGTACTGCTACTTTGTTAATCATTTGTACAGTAAAGCAAAACATTCTGAACTAAATTCAGTTGACAATCACAGGCCAAGTAATATAAGTTTAGGCTGGTTACATCTTCCGGCTTAGGATTAGGATTTTTAACCTAGCTTTAACAATGTTTCAGTTATATCACTACGATGTCTGCAGTGAGGCAGTTTATAGTGATGTTTAGCACTGGGGCATCATGCCGCAGACATGTAGTATGATGTCTCACCCAGTCACATTATCCTGACACCAGGCCAACCAGTCCTAACACTAACCTCGTAATGCTGAGCGTCAAGCGAGGCAGCTGTATATACCATTTTCGTAGGTCTTTGATATGTCTCGGTCGGGGATCGAACACATGGTCTCCAGTAATATCGGCGGACGCTCCAATCACTAGGTCACCAGAGCGGTTGCTTCTGCCGGTAAATTTATCGAACTAGACTTGCATCATCCCAGGGATCGGTCTATAGATCGTCTTTTAGAAGTCGAGTTATAGTCCTCTAGCGCACGGACCATTGACAATAAAGTTGTATATTGTTGACGTTATGCACGCGTTGTGCTACTTACAGGTACAAACTGAAATTTACATAAAATTTTATTGGTTTATCTTCATTTATTTGTAGCCAGTAACGTTTACTTAACGCTCAGGTTTTTGTGACAATTCATATCTTGAAATAATTTTCATATTCGGGAAAGAGTCTGTGGATATTATTTATTTTATTTGAGAAACATACGTCTTTTCGCGTTCATGCTAATCATTGAACCAAAGGTATGTAGTGATGGACGAATGGGAAGTGGGAAGATTATAGAACTTTTTTTTATATAGAATTTTACAATTCTGAGATAATAAAGTGTTTCATAGGAGTAAAAAACCTACAGAGATGACATGTATCACCATGATACATATATTGTAATGGAAAAATATTAATTTGAAGGAAAACCGTTTTAAAATAGAGACACCGGCCAAAATAACGAGCGTTATCTATCTCACAATGAAAGAACTAACTATTAATCAGTGACTTGAGTCGCTGCCAATAAGATGAGCTAGTAATGGAATTGCTTTGTTTATATTTTTAATCTTCTCTTCAATGTAACATATCATTGAAATGATTACAAGGCAAATATGCAAAGGATGCTTTCTAATCATCGCATGAGGAAAAGAACGACATTACGATTTCTAACTATCGCATCACTGGAATTGACTAACCGGTCTTTTAATTTCTAGTTGATCACATAGTTCCAATACGTATTTAAACTTGAAAATCGCAATACCAAGGTTGAACATGAGCACGTTGTGCACATTTTGTATTGCAAGATTCATTGCGCACTGTATGCCAAGGTAAGCATATTCTAGTTGTAATAAATCGAAAATGTGGTGTTGGAAATAATTTCATGATGTTGGACAAATCAAATAAGTAGTCAATATCAATAGTAATAATATATTCAATATAATTTAGTCCGGAGAGTTAGAAGTACAGGTATGATGTGTAGAGACACATAATGTGAAACTGATTTTTTGTGAGAGCTTAGACTTCTTAAGATTGGTTTGCCTGCAATTTATTCCGTGGGTCATACATATTTTTTTAGTTCACATAACGTATTAAATGAGATATCACCTTGTTGCAAACTATTCAAAAGAAACGTATATTATGAAGCAGCAGAGAGGGTGAACAGACCACGATTTCAAGCAAAAATAAGGCTTCCAGATAACGTTTCCGAACAAAAAATGGCCTATACACTACGTTTTCGAACAAATTATCAGGTTTCCAACAAATCTCATTTAACCAAAAAAAAAGTCTCCATTTTTGCAAAAACGGAGATTTTACGATTTTGCTCGCAACGATGTGGTCATCCACCCTCTCTGCTGCTATGGGTTAACAAAAATAATAAATAATTTTAACCGAATATTTGATCCAGTCCGATACGATATCGTGTCCGAGGATCATGTAGATTAGCAGCAGAGAGGGTGAGCCGGACAACATTTTTAGACAAGTTTTCACTGAAATCACGCTTAAAATCAATGAAACCAATGACATCAGACCCAAAAGTCAATGACATCAGGTCCCAAATGTGTGTGTGAATCATGGATTAGGTCCAAAAAAAAATATGAAAAAATCAATGAAATCAAAAACTTTTCAACTATTACATTTTTTGGGAAAAAGGGACTACAACGTCGTTGTCACTCACCTCTCTCTGCTGCTGGAACTTTCAGTTCTGGGTTAACCGAATATTTGATCCAGTCCGATACGATATCGTGTTCCAGACATTGTCTGGGGGACGAAAATCACTACGATTTCACAAATAGACTAATTTGTAAAACCTCCTCTTGTAAATCAATCAGATTATTAGACTGGTCAGTGAGTTTGAAATTAATTCTGGTTAATGAATTATTATGACATCGCATATAGACTGGATTCATCGGAGACTCAATTATTAAAAACCCTGGAGGAGCTGTTGGTGCAAATGAATACAAAATATACCCTTGCTGAGCTTGATTTGATCGTTCTAAATTTATTTGATAGCTTCCTTCGATCACATCACATACTAAATTGAGCGCAATCACCGTTGAAATATTCACATTGAACGGAGCAATATGCCTGCCACCACCATCTGGGTCATTATTATGTTTGAGGATTTTTATTTCCGGTGATGTTGTTTTTTTCCACGTATCATGAATTATTTTGAAACCAACATCGATGGCATCACTGAGAAGTCTTTTTAGTTCTGGTACGTTATATCCTGGTAGTTTGAATGTTGGGATATCTTCAACGCGGATTTTATAGTCTGTTGCAAATATTGTTCTCGATACGGGAAGATCATCGAGTATAACTTGAATAATTCGTAAATTAAATTTTTCCATATCGTCGATAATTTTGTTGCATATTTCTACGACGCTGATAAATTCATCTCGGGTGAGAGAGCCGGATTTAAGAGATATTAACAACAGTGAAAAATCATTATTCATTGCTGTGAAATTTTTAACGATTGTAGGTTCGTCAAATATATAATAACTCCCCCTAAGTTCGTATCTTATCCCAAAAAACTCTAAGGGTGTACTGAACTCTTTATAACTTTTTACTGGATTATCAGATTTTATCCTGTCTGTGATATAATCAGTTTTTTTGGGTTCTGGTAAATCAATTGTTTTTTTCCCGGGTGGGATTTCAGGCCATCCTAGTACGGTTCTAATAGAACTTTGATAGATATCTACGACGTATTCTTCTGAGTTTATTTCAATGGCAGATGATAGTGTTGGCTCATGAACTGTTATAGCTATTTTTGATTCTTTTCCAGTAATCGATTTTATTCTACGTTGCAATTCATTATTGATTTGTTCAATTTGGTATGATCCGGTTGGTATGGAAACAACATTCCAGTCTGGGGTACCGTCTGGTTTATTCTTATTTGCAAATACCAGTGAATTATTGGGTTGTTGACCACCAAATGATTTTGACCTAATATTTGGCCAACTGTGGTATACTCGTAATTTTGCTAGCGCTATCTCCTTCACTGGGACCGGAGAGGGGAAATTCACACTGAATTCTGGATTCGTTGAGGTTATTGAGATCATGCTTGTTTGTACTGGATTTGTGTTCTCCACTATTTGTTGAAGTAATTCCATCTGTGTTGTCATTGTTATTATATTCATGATGTATTTCTAATTTTGACATCGCAGAATCATATATATCTACCATCGCTGAAAACTCACTCTCTGATATAATTGTATCATCGAGCGATGACGATATCAATGATGATAATTGCGAGTATGCAGTAGACACAACATGAAATTGAATTATGTAGTCTTGTAGTTTCCGTTGGCTGCATGAGGATATTTTTTTTGTGATTATTGAAATAATTCCAGCGATTGTTGTTGCCGCAGAAATGCAAATTGGAACAGCTATCGGGGCCATCATTGTCACTGAAGACAGTATAATACCAGCTCCGGTGATTACACCACTCACAGCGTACACAGTAACATCAATTGCGGTAATTCTCCTGCGATATTTTTTAATTTTCAATTCATACTCCTCAGACAAGGTTTTGAGTCTAGTTTGATACTCTCTGACCTGATCATAGCGATATTGCGATGATGAAATCATTTTTATTTTAAATACGCTAGCGTTTTCAATTACGATTTACTTAAATTCGCTACGAATTCCACATACCACGTTGTTGAGACCCTAACCAAATGAGTATCAGTAGATGCGATTGTGAACTTTTCAGTTGTATTCTTGTCGATGATCGTTGAAATCGTATTATTGAACCCGGATGAACTGGACGATGAAATCTTAAATTGAGACGATGGTGTTACTAGTGTTAATCGATAAATACCCTTAACGGTTGCAGTGATATCTAATGTGTTGTTTGTAGGTGTCCACTCAAATGATCCGTGTTGGATTGTGTATACTACGTTGTTGGTTTTCTCATGAGGAATTTTTGTTTTTTCAATGGCTGTTATCATCCTCGAAAGATCACCTTTTATGCCTTCGATGGAAGTTTTCGTCTCATCAATGGATTTTTTAATATCAGGGAGTTTTAGTTCAATTTTATCTAACGGGGTTCCAATAAATTTATCAATGATATTTCTACGAAATGATATAAACTGTTTTATGTGTTCTTCAATTCTAGATTCAAGTGTTGCTAGTACAACCACAGAATTGTTTAACTCGTCGTTGAGAGTTTTTAATCGATCTGTAATCGTCGAAACGAGTACACCTGGTTTGAGTTTACCCTGATCGGAAAATAACGCAACGGTGTTCTCGATTGCATTTTGTTGTTTAACTAAAATATCATCCAGAGAGATATTACTGGTTTTCAATTTACCCTGATCGGAAAATAGCGCAACTGTGTTCTCGATTGCGTTTCGTTGTTTAACTAAAATATCATCCAGAGAAATATTACTAGATTTCAATTTACCCTGGCGATCTTGAAATACAACTATTTCATTGGGTTCAACACTTTCTAAATTCAACGTCTCAGCTATTTCATCTTTAATTTTTTTTGTTATATCCTTGATAGAATCAGGGGTTGCAGTGTCATCGGGTTTGGGTTTCAAAGATCTCCCCCAAATATCAATCATGTTATTGTAAAACTCTTTCTCTCTCTAAAAAGCGATTGCTGGTGTAGTCATTTACGACAATATGAGGTGGTTTTCCGCTTGGGTTACCCAAGGAGTTAGAAATAGCGTCAAGGACATTTAATACTTCACTGCCGCATATTGGTGGGTCATTGATTTGTTGTGTTGGTAGCGTAGAATACCAAGTCTTCATTGGAAGGGTTTTTATATACCGCATAAACTCTTTTGGTGGGGCTAATCCATATGAATCAAAATAGACAATCCCACGTGGATCAATAGCGTATGCAACCCAGTGAGTTCCAGGTCCGGTGCTGTTATCGAGATTAATAATACCTGTTTCAGTTTTGTTTGGTTGATGTGGTAATTGATCTTTCATAAAAACACCTCTGAAATGTTTAATCGCTAGTTTTTTAGCAGCATCCATTAAATCAAAATTGGACATTGGAACCATCGAAGATTTGGGAACCATAGGTTCGGAAATTGAAGATTTCTGAATTAATAAACCGTTCCTGGTAGTCTTAGACCTTTTCCGCTGTACCAAGAATACGGGGTTCCTGGTAGTCTTAGACCCAATCCTTGAACGGATCGTCTCTTTTTTTTATATCCTTGTCCAGCTGCCTTCTTAAGTGCCATTCCTGCTGCAGTACCAACGGCTCCTAACGCTGCTGCTTTAGCCACTGCTGGGGCTGCTGCTGCAATCAATGCTGGTATTGCAGCTAACAATGGAAATATACCGCCTGTTTTCATCATATTTTTTATAGCAGCCGCAGAGAGAGTAATCTGAACTCCCTTTTTATCCCTGAAAGCATCATTGAAATGTTTCACCTGACGAGTTGTCAGCGATAATTTATTTTCACCACCAGTCATTTGATTAGGTTTCAACGTGATTGTGGTTCCACATTTTTTTAGCCGATTCTGATTGCAATTTTTTGATTTGACCAGGAGTTAACGCAACACTAATAACACTATATGACATTATACATAATAGATTGATTCTAATTCAATGAAAAATCGTTCAAAGATTTTCTACTGGGGCATCTACCACTCTCATTCTTCCACCAACACCTTCAAGTAGCATTGATTTATCACTGAGAATGACAGCAACCGCTCTATAATTAGCAATAGCACCATGAGTCACTTTAGCTCTAAAGTGTATATCAACAACTGACTGTCTTGTCAAATCGAGATGTTCCAGTGAGAAGTAGTAGATCGGATACAGATTCTTAAAATCAAATTGTGATATTTGCAAACCAGTATCGACATTTTGATCGCGTGCCATAAATGACAACAGACGATGATAAACTCGTGCAATATGATTTTCTGTGTAATTAAGTTGTATATCCTCAGATGGTTCCTGCTGGCCGTTTATTCTCAGTGAGACGTCTTTCACACCTAATTGATCAAATATCATATGACTGAAGATTTGATTGCCAACTCGTGCGTTATCTTGGAACGCAATAAATATATGACGTGGCGCAGAAACGCCTTGTTTTGATGCTAGGTTCCAAGTGAATAACCCGTTGATATTTGATTGTTTCACATCTGTACTCACGGTTAGCCAACTCAACAACGACTTTCCTCCTGGGTCCATAAATGATAGTAGTCGTTGTTCTGCAGTGATTGCTGGAGTCAACACTGGCATCCACAATGATATTTTTGTTAAAATGACTTTACCAGCATCAGCATTGGGGGCTGCAGCATCTGCTGCAATCCTCCAAATTGCGTCGTTATCATCACCCTTTCGTACAAGCGATACTGTATGCTTCGCCCCGTAGATAACTTTTCTGACGTTTCTACAGAATCCAAATATGTGATGCAGTGGAATCGCGCATGAAAATGATTTACGCTCTCCTTGCAACATTGCGTTTCGTGTTGCAGCTCCTAGATTGAAATTAGGATCGTTGTTTATAATCATATCCTCGACATCAGCATTAGCAGCACCAGCATTATTCTTTGGTCGTCTTACAACAAATGGATTTCCACCAGCGGTATTCTTACCATCTTTTGCAAACATCATAGACGGACCAGCCGATCTTGTATAATCATCAGAATATCTCGCTAACCCTATGATTGTTGTGGCCACATCAACATCACGATCTATGGACTCAATTTCTTTTCCATCAATGAGATATCTAGCACTCTCAAATAGCGCCATAATACCATTATTGACAAAACCGACTTGAGTACCAGCTGGATACGGTGCTGGTGCAGCACGAGTATCAGCAGCTGTTACAATTTCTCCTTCTACTTCAATAAATGCTTCACAGGGCAAAAGGTATTTACTGGTATCATGGACTTGAAGATCAATTCTTGCTCGACTATTTGAGTCTATGGCATGATAGGCGTAATATTGATAATCGCGTACAGAATCATCCTTGCCAACTGGGGCGTCTATATCAAACGCTGGATCATGTGACTTTTTGAACATTTTATTCTATTTATCAGAGTCTAAATAGTGAAATCGTAAACGATTTTTCCATTTTCATCGACGTAGTTTTTTAAGGCCACTTCCCGCTATCATGTTTGCAATATTACTTTGGCCCCCTTGATTTACCATCGACGCTAGTTTTTCATCTACTGCGTTATTTATTATTTTACTAACACTTGCAGGCATTTCTTCTGTAGACGGTAACGGTTTCTTTTTTCGACTCACTAATGATGTTATTTTATCCTTCGCAGTTGAAAATGCTTTCCCGGCAAGATTTCCAACAGTACTAATACCCTTATCACGAATAACATCAATGGCTTTCATTGATAACTGTTTAGCTAACGGCATCACTTTTGGAGCCATTCTTGAAAAGAATCCTAAAATGGTATTGCCGAGGCCATCTCCGTAGTATGCTCTATAAACTGGAAACCGTGAATTAACTACATAGACTGGGGTTGGTTTATCATGATTGTAATGGATGATCATTATTATAAAAACAATAGTGTTTTCAATTGTTATTTAATCGCTATGATACCCATTTGCTAACTCGTCAATGAAATCTCGATAGGTTTTGATATCCATGATACCGCCGGCAAATAACCGTCTACAGATATCAGCTGCTTCATTAATTATTTCTGGAGAGTTATTTCCAGCTCGTTTTCCTCCGATGAGAACATCTAATCGTGATATATCATTGATAACACTATCAGGACAAATGTTTCCAATCCTTGGATTTCCTAATCCACTTCCGCTATAACCAGCTGCTTCATCTAGTTTTTCTAAACCCGTTTCTTGTAAATAATCAAGAGTATCATCATCATCATCATCAGGTGGTAGTTGTTGTTTTTTTTGTCTCCGTGTTGGTGTTTGACGTCGTTCTTCTAAATCATCATCATCATCAGGTGGTAGTTGTTGTTTTTTTTGTCTTCTTGTTTGTCTACGTGTTGGTGTTTGACGTTTTAGTTCTTGCCGTTCTTCTATTTCTCGTTGTCGCTCTTCTATTTGTTCTCTTTTATAATTACTAATTCCCCTTTGAAATTCCTTGTATCCTATCTCATCCTTATTCAAACGACCAATCCCCTTATTTAGTTTATACAAATTATCGAACCAATCATTACTTGATATTCTATCATTCTTATACTCGTCCTTTAAAAAATCTTTTTTTGAATTATAGCTTTGAGCAGCAAAATTACCAAAGGCTTGATAATCCTTTGATTTCAATAAACTAGGTTGTTTTATTACTATTTTAGCATGATCAGTAAATTTATTCAACAGAGAAACAGTCGTTTTTTTCGGATCAGTTTGTTCAGTTTGTTCAGTTTTCGCTGCTAGTTTTTCAAGTACAGAAATAAGACCCTCTTCCTTTCTCTTACCGTCAGGATCATCTCCCAGTATAGCACGCTCTACCCCGTACGTTGCTGTGGTTACTGGTTTAAACAATTCTTCAGACCCCAGAGCAAAATCAGTTTGTAAACTCTGTCGTTGTTGCAGTTTATTCCGTACAGAGTCACGAATTGGTACAAATCTCCTGATTGCATCTAGTCGCTCACGAGCCAGTCGGGTTGTTAATGCTTCATTGACCATTATTTGAAATCAGAAACCATTTTTCAATTGTAAAACACTTTCTCCACTTTTTTGACATGTCAGATGATTTTTTAACACAGTCATGGAAGCGTTATTTCATCCTATAACAGCTTCTATCAATGATGGGGAAAGTCACATAATTGTATATAAAATAAATAATACTGTGAGTTTCCCCACTTTTGTTACATGTCGGATGATTTTTGATATGGTCATGGAAGTGTTATTTCATCGTGAGACACCTTCTATCAATGATGAGGAAAGTGTCATAATTGTATATAAAATAAATAATACTGACAGTTTCCTCACTGTTTCATTGACCAATCTGACACATCGTCCATCGATTTTTGACATCCCCTTGAGGGTCGGCTAAAAAAAATGAGGATCGGAATGATATGGTCGGGCAATCAATGGTCGGAATGATAATGGTCGGGCAATCAAAATTGTTCATTTTCTTGAATTAATGCTCGTAGGGTTCTAATTTTAGAGTTGACTTCTTTTTTCAATTCGTATTCATTACCTAATTCTTTTCGTATTCCCTCTACGATAGTATACAACGGGACGAACACACTGATGTCACTGGAAAATGAAAGAGAGTCTTTAATAGAATTCTGAATTTTTTTGATGAGTGCATATTTCTTTGGTAGCATATACTTGTTAGTGCTAACTCCGTATTCAATATCCTGAAAATCAGACACAATTTGGTCAGGATTTAATCCATCTGATAGTTTGATATCCTGATTTTTCAATTTTGCTATTTCAACTATGATGCTATTCATGTTTTCAGAATTCATTATTCTATAAGAATGACATATCTCTAATTGGAAATTATGACGCATTAGACATAACTAAATTGAACTTTTTGTCCCGTCTTATTTGAAATAGCCGTTTTGGTTATCCCCTCTGCAACGAATCGTACTGAAGTTCTACAAATATTGAAATACTTGCCGGCTTCATATAATGATTTAAATATTTTCTCTTCGTTAGTTGTTGTATTCAAAGATTTCACTGGTCTCGCTTTATTTGAACAAGTGCCATTCCTTCCTCGTTTGATATTCTCACCTTGTGTGATAGCTTGCAGATTGGATAAAGAATTGTTCCTTGGATTAGAATCAATGTGATCAATAATAAAACCATCTTTGATCAATCCATTAAAACATTCAAATACGAAACGATGATTGCGAAATGTCTTCCTTCCAACATTAAACACCAAATACCCCATACCATTATCCCACCCAATTGGGTTCTTCAGTCTACAGTTTCTGACAGTACCATCACTAGATGCTTCGTAATTTTTAATCACTGGGTGTAGTCTGAATTCTTGGGTCATTATATACTACACTATTGTCTAATTCAATGACTGACCCATTTTGCAGTGATTGATTATACATAAATCTTTCATTTAGACACCTGTTTTATATATAGCATGAAAGAGTTCAAGAGATTGACTTCGAAAAATGCTAAATTCAATGCTGATAGAGAGTTTAAGAGATTATTAAAAATCAATCCTAGATTTAATCTCGATAGACCAAAAAAACGTGTAGTAAACAGAAACAAATGTCAAAGAGACGGAAACATGAAAGAGTTTAAGAGATTATTAAAAATCAATCCTAGATTTAATCTCGATAGACCCAAAAAACGTCCAATAGACGGAAACAAACGTAACAAAAGTCCAAGAGACGGAAACATGAAAGAGTTTAAGAGATTATTGAAAATCAATCCTAGATTTAATATCGATAGACCCAAAAAGCGTAACAAACGCCCAATAGACGGAAACATGAAAGAGTTTAAGAGATTATTGAAAATCAATCCTAGATTTAATCGCGATAGACCCAAAAAACGTAACAAACGTCCAAGAGACGGAAACATGAGATCATCATGGAAGGATGCTCAATTCAATCTTGATATAGTTTCTAATACACCCAAGAATAACATTCTTGATAAACCCATCAGAGACTGTTTTAATGAATTCAAGCGTGATGGAGCATCTTATTGTTGGTCAACATTTCGAATTGATGGTGTTGTTGACGCTACCATGAATGATGAAAAGGCAGCAGTGATCATTTCACGTATTGGGGAAAAAAGTCATTTTTTCCGAATCAAATTCGTTATCCGTGAAGATGGCAAATGGATTATTAAGGATAAATTTGATCCCATTCTCAGGGGCAAAAAAACTGTCACCGTGAATCAGGATTCCAAACCGGGAATTTTGACTGGAATTGATAAACCCTATTACGAAAGATCTTATCCTGTCACAGCAGTTGTTTACGGGATCTATCCGCTCAATGAAAAACCTGATATTTCAAAACTAGCACCCATGAAATATTCGACAGGGCTAAATTGTGTAGCAGAACGAATAATAGAACACTTCACAAATGCATCCGGGGGAAATAAACTCACTGATCTAAGACGAAAAAAAATAACCGAGTGGGAGTTCACGGTAAAAGAGCATGGAGCAACAATTCAGGATATAACTAAATTAGAAACATCATTAAGATTTCCAATATCGGTAAGAACAATCACCGGTGAAGTATTAAAGGAACCGAAATATCAATCAAAAAAAGGAAAACCCATTGAAATTATTGATCATAACGAACACGCGTGGTCATCTGCAGTAACAATATTCCCACGGGATAGAACCGTAAAATATCTATCCCAAACCGAAGAGTTTTTTTCAGAGCAGAAATTATTTGATGCTATTTACCATTTGAGTAAAAACGATCCTGTGTCAGCGTGGCTATTTCATAGTAATTCAGACGAGGAATGCAGATTTGATCAGTTTGTAAGGCCCAACGGAGAATTATACCGTACTGAAGAACTGCAGAATCAAATGAAACAACTAGCTAGTGAGTTTTCTGAGGACGGAGAAGAAGACGATCAATTATTAGCAAACTGTTTCACAGTACCATCCATTGCAGCGCATTTTGCTAGAAAGAAAAACGCGTGGAAACCAACAAGAAGTGAGTTTTTATCAGATGTCAAATTGTCCTGTCTTGAATACAGCCATGGAGGATTATGGAATACAAAATACACCGCTGATACCGTTATTTCAGTTGATATGATTGCGTGTTATCCAGGAAGTTTTCTTGGGTATGGAGAATGCGAGAAATATTTCAAACGATTTGGACACCCTACACACGAAATGACCCGTGTTGCTATTAATGGACCACTTCCTGATTTTGATTTAACCGGATTCGCTTGTGTAGTATCATTTGAAATGGCTGAAGGACTTCATCCGTGTAGTTATCTTTGGATTGGTAAACACATGTCTGAAAAACACTGGATGCCAATAGTGTTACTACGGTATATGCTTGATTGTAAGATGTTAAAATCATTAATTGTCAGTGAAGCAATTATATCCTATCGGGCACAGAAATCAGTCTGGTTACCACAACCTGATCTAGAAAAAATAATTAGCGAAGAGCGAAAACTGTTTCCTGATTTTAATGAACAACAAATCATGGATTGGTCCAGACAGTTATTTGAAATCAGAAACAATGAAGCAAAAAATCTTGGACGAAGAATAATCGGTAAATTTACCCAAGGTGGCAAAGATGATAATACGAAATATTCTTCACGATTGATTATAGACAACGCTGAATACGATTTTGTAATCGCGGATTTAACGAATAAGGGCCTATATGTCAATCGTAAGGACGCATTTATGTCCGATGGAACCAAATTGGGTACAATTGTTACCTACAATGATGGATACCATCCGCAGTACACACACTTAAGAGCTTCTATGCTCGGTTATGCTTCTATCAATCTGTTTTCAATGATCAATAGATTTCCTACCACCGCAGTTAGAGTTGCTACTGACTCATTTTACATAAATAGCAAAATGGCTGATTTTAAGGCTACTGGCAACGAGAAATGGGGATCATGGAGAATTAAGAAAGAAATGATTCATGATTATATTCCATCAGCAGATGTTACCATTGAAAATAATTACTTAGGAAGCAATCAGTGTTCAGAATTTTCTAGTGCACCACCGATTTCTGATCCAATATGCCTGTATAAAACAGTTTATTTAAACGGCTGTGGTGGGTCAGGAAAAACAACCCGGGCAATTGAGTTATTCCGTAGAAACGTTAGCGTTTCTAACATGATTGTGCTAACACCAACTCATAGACTTGCAAGAGAAATGATACAGAGAGGGGTAAATGCTTGCACTTATCACAGCTTTTTCCGATGGAAGGGAGATAAATGGACTCCTGAGCGCATGGGAGAGAAATTTATTCCTGAAATTATCATTTGGGATGAAATAGACACAGTGTCAGAAGATGTCTTAAAAATATTTCTTGAGTGGTTGTTATTGAAGAATACAAAAGTCGTCACGTGCGGTGATCACGGCCAACCTCCACCATTTGTCGGTGCATCTCCCCATGAATGGCTAAAGGGTTTTGTAGACTATTATGAAGAAATTGATACTGATCATAGATCACTTGATAATGAATTAAAAGAATTGAAGAAACTAATTAGATTACAACCGGATAGAATCCAATGTGAAATAACCCGTGAAATAAATTCGGAAACTCCCATGAATGAGTTTTGGGAAATGTGGAGACCAAATGATTTAATCATTGCAAGTAGAAAAATAGTCAGAGACACACTTCAGATGAAGTTATTTGAATTGCATAAACAAAAATTTGCAACACTTCCAGTGCCTCTTTGTTATAGGCCATCGGATACGCGAAAACAGAACATCGAAGTTGATATTCCAGGACAAAGTGAAAAGCAGAATTTAGTATTAAATGATATTGTGCTGGTTGATATCAATGTTGTTGAAGATGCATTGCGTGCTAATAAATCCCCGTGGACGCTAGGTTATGCAGCGACGATACACTCTTCACAGGGATTGACTATATCGGATACAACTCTTTGGATGGTAGATAATCGCATAGAATGGTCGAATTTAGTCTATCTCGCAGTGTCTAGAGTACGAAAAATAAATCAACTTCGAAGAATTGTCTTCGATGATGAAATCATTGGTGGCGATGATGAAATCATTGGCGATGATGGAATCATTGGTGACGATAATGATATTATTGATAAAAAACTCTCCGGTTACAAACAACAGGACAAAAAAAAACAACGAGAATTTGATATTGATGCTGAATTAATAATCACTTTGAAGAAACAACAGAATAATCACTGCGCGAGTTGCAATTGTATAATGCGTTGGCAGTATTCGGATAAGGATCCTCGCCAATTCACCGTAGACAGAAAAAATAACAATCTCGGTCATGTCAGAAATAATGTGATGTTGATTTGTCTTGAGTGCAATAGACGCAAGGGTGCTAGTTAAGCCCATGGGGTGGCAATTGAGTATCCTCGGGTATCACTTGTAATTGTTGTCTAGTAAAACCCCGTTGAGGGGCAGTTGAATCCAGTTTATAGATTGGAGGTCTACCCGTAGATCGTGTTATACTAGATATCTTATGCGTAGTGACGCTCCAAATAGGATCAGTAGCCCTTTTTCTACCCCCTTCAAGCTCTCCTGGTTCGTATAAGTACCTCACAATGACATTACTACCAAGAATTGGTTGGGAAACGCTAGCGTTTCTAGGGAAATCTTTTTGTGGTTTTTCAGGTATCGACTTCTTTTTAATCGCGTTGATAGGTTTCATGTTGATGGTTCTAGTAATCTCGTTATTCAGTGCGGTAACTACACCTGGTAATCTCTTCACCCATTCACGGGATCTTTTTTCTTGGATGAATTCTTTTGCATATTGATATCCAAATAACCGCTCAGCAAGGGTTTTATTAAACCGTTCTACAATGGCCTGATCACGATGCAGTGCAGTATGCCCTCGTCTGATAGCGACATTGTGATATTTCATCGTAGATAACACTGCACCCTGAAATTCCTTGCCCGGGTCAACTTGTAACAGATTTGGCCAGTGCAGAGGACCTCGTCGATAAATCCTTTCAAATGCAGAAGCGACTTCAGTGGCCGATTTTGTTTTTAACGGTTCTGCTTCTTTGTATCGACTTGCAATATCAACTACAGTTAACGCATATTTGTAACCACGATCATGTGGCAGAAATAATAGATCAGCCTGATGAACTTCATTGGGTCCGGTTACATCAAAATGCGAGAATTGAATTTGTTTAGGCGGTGGTAGATAAATTTGCCATAGTGCCTGTTTGGATAACCAATGAGCCGCAGTGGTTTTTTTCACTTTTGCGGCGCTAGCGAGTTTACTGATTGCAGCGTTACCCCTCCAGTATCCTCTTGGGGAATAGTAAATAGATTCCATGTTGCTATTAATTACCAGCACCTAACATCAATTTACTTTTCATTGCCGATTTTATCAAAAAGGAGGCCAATTTTTCTTTGAAGGATTTATCAGTGATAGAATTCAACGCATGAATTAATTTCACATCTGCTAGATGCCTGTGTTGCAAATTGCTGCTTTTATAAGCAACATCATGAAGGTGACAGGCCTTATCAATAGCGTTTATTGGTTCCTCACCGGGTCGGGGCTGATTTTGATCATTGAGTCTGATATCAAGTCTTGTTCCCGGTCCACAATAACTATACCCTGGAAGGTGTTTTTCTCCGGGGTATTTTGCCCATGGGGTTCCAGGGAGTTTTGCTAATTTAGCTGCGATATCACCTCCTCGTTTTTTTTTAAAGGTTCCTTGGGTTCCTTGGGTTTAGAAACAAATCTAAATTTCTTTGTACTACACTGTACGCATTTACCAGAAAGCGCTGATCGGTTATTTTTAGTTGTAATCGTCGTCAAGTCATCTGTGCCAGTACGCGCCTTACACTTCACGCAATATAGATCCATAATTTATGTATAGAGATATGAATATAATTGATTTTTCAGCGACTAAAACAAGAGAACCAGTGAAGCATCATGCAGCGCTACCAAACTCTATCCGCGCAATTATAATCGGGCCATCTGGATCCGGTAAAACGCAATTGTTGCTCAATTTAATAATGAGATGGATGAAGTGGGATAAGTTGTATTTAATTGCCCCTAGCGTAGATGATCAACGATGCTATGAAGTGCTAAAAGATTTTAATGAAAACGCTTCAGAGATTGCCGGCGAGGATGTTATTGAATTTATAACCGATATTGACGAGGCGCCATCCGTGAATGACCTCGATGGAAGTATCAACAATTTAGTTGTATACGACGATGTCATGTTAGATAATCAAAAAAATCCTGCTAGAATATTTTCCCGAGGCAGGCATAAAAACACTGATGTGATCTATGTCACTCAACGCTACACTCAGATTCCAAAAGTGATTAGAGATAACTGTAATATGCTTGCAATATTCAACGGCGTTGATACACATACGCTACGAAATATTTGGCAGACATGGTGTTCTGATATGGACTTCAATCAATTTAGAAATTTCTTTAGTCATGCTCAGTCTGCCCCACACGGATTTGTAACAATAAATTTACATGACCCTCGAACACGATATCGTATCGGACTGGATCAAATATTCGGTTAACCCAGAACTGAAAGTTCCAGCAGCAGAGAGAGGTGAGTGACAACGACGTTGTAGTCCCTTTTTCCCAAAAAATGTAATAGTTGAAAAGTTTTTGATTTCATTGATTTTTTCATATTTTTTTTTGGACCTAATCCATGATTCACACACACATTTGGGACCTGATGTCATTGACTTTTGGGTCTGATGTCATTGGTTTCATTGATTTTAAGCGTGATTTCAGTGAAAACTTGTCTAAAAATGTTGTCCGGCTCACCCTCTCTGCTGCTAGATTTATTGTTGCGAATCCGTGCGGAGTCGATTGAGCATGACTAAAGAAATCTCGAAATTGATTGAAGTCCATATCAGAACACCATGTCTGCCAAATATTTCGTAGCGTATGAGTATCAACTCCGTTGAATACAGACAATAAATTGCAGTTATCTCTGATGACTTTTGGAACCTGAGTGTAGCGTTGAGTGACATATATCACGTCAGTGTTTTTGTGACGCCCACGGGAAAATATTCTAGCAGGATTCTTTTGTTTATCCAACATTATATCGTCGTATACGACTAAATTGTTAATATCTCCATCAATATCATCAATACTCGGTGCTTCATCGATATCGGTTATAAAATCAATGGCGTTCTCACCCTTAATTTCTGATGCATTCTCGTTAAAATCCTTTAACACTTCATAACATCGTTGATCATCTACGCTAGGTGCAATTAAATACAACTTATCCCACTTCATCCATCTCATTATTAAATTGAGCAACAATTGCGTTTTACCGGATCCAGATGGCCCGATTATAATCATCCGGATAGAGTTTGGTAGCGCTGCATGATGCTTAATTGGTTCTCTTGTTTTAGTCGCTGAAAAATCAATTATATCCATATTTCTATACATAAATTATGGATCTATATTGTGTGAAGTGTAAAACGCGTACTGGCACAGATGACTTGACGACGATTACAACTAAAAATAACCGATCAGCGCTTTCTGGTAAATGCGTGCAATGTGGTACAAAGAAATTTAGATTTGTGTCTATGAGATCTGATTTAAAAAAAAACGAGGAGGTGATATCGCAGCCAAATTAGCAAAACTCCCTGGAACCCCATGGGCAAAATACCCCGGAGAAAAGCACCTTCCAGGATATAGCTACTGTGGACCGGGAACCAGACTTGATATCAGACTCAATAATCAAAATCAACCCAACCCCGGTGAAGAACCAATAAACGCCATTGATAAGGCCTGTCACCTTCATGATGTTGCTTATAAAAGCAGCAATCTGCAACACAGGCATCTAGCAGATGTGAAATTAATTCATGCGTTAAATGCTATTCCTGATAAATCCTTCAAAGAAAAATTGGCTTCATTTTTAATAAAATCGGCTATGAAAAGTAAATTGATGTTAGGTGCCGGTAATTAATAATATGGAATCAATTTATTATTCTCCGAGGGGATACTGGAGGGGTAACGCTGCAATCAATAAACTCGCTAGAGCTGCAAAAGTGAAAAAAACCACTGCGGCTCATTGGTTATCCAAACAGGCACTATGGCAAATTTATCTACCACCGCCTAAACAAATTCAATTCTCGCATTTTGATGTGACCGCTCCTAATGAAGTTCATCAGGCTGATATATTATTTCTGCCACATGATCGTGGTTACAAATATGCGTTAACCGTAGTTGATGTTGCGAGTCGATACAAAGAAGCAGAACCGCTGAAAACAAAATCGGCCACTGAAGTCGCTTCTGCATTTGAAAGGATTTATCGACGAGGTCCTCTGCACTGGCCAAATCTGTTACAAATTGATCCTGGCAAGGAATTTCAGGGTGTAGTGTTATCTACAATGAAACATCATAATGTCACCATACGACGAGGGCATACTGCGCTACATCGCGATCAGGCCATTGTAGAACGATTTAATCGGACGATTGCTGAGCGGTTATTTGGATATCAATACGCAAAAGAATTCATTCAAGAAAAGCGATCCCGTGAATGGGTTAAAAGATTACCATCTGTGATTACTGCACTGAATAACGAGATTACTAGAACAATCAACATGAAACCTATCAACGCGATTAAAAAGAAGTCAATACCCGTACAACCACAAAAAGATTTCCCTAGAAACGCTAACGTTTCCCAACCAATTCTTGGTAGTAGTGTCATTGTGAGGTACTTATACGAACCAGGAGAGCTTGAAGGGGGTAGAAAAAGGGCTACTGATCCTATTTGGAGCGTCACTACGCATAAGATATCTAGTATAACACGATCAACTGGTAGACCTCCAGTCTATAAACTGGATTCAACTGCCCCTCAGCGGGGTTTTACTCGACAACAACTACAAGTGATTCCCGAGGATACTCAATTGCCACCGCATGGTCTTAACTAGCACCGTTGCGTCTATTGCACTCAAGACAAGTCAACATCACATTATTTCTGACATGACCGAGATTGTTATTTTTTCTGTCTACGGTGAATTGGCGAGGATCCTTATCCGAATACTGCCAACGCATTATACAATTGCAACTCGCGCAGTGATTATTCTGTTGTTTCTTCAAAGTGATTATTAATTTAGCATCAATATCAAATTCTCGTTGTTTTTTTTTGTCCTGTTGTTTGTAACCGGAGAGTTTTTTATTAATGATGCTAACATCAATATCACTTATTGTTGTGTCATTATCATCACCAATGATTTCATCTTCGAGGACAATTCTTCGAAGTTGATTTATGTTTCGTACTCTGGATACTGCGAGATAGACTAAATTTGACCATTCGATGCGATTATCTACCATCCAAACAATTGTATCCGATATAGTCAATCCCTGTGAAGAGTGTATTGTTGCTGCGTATCCTAGCGTCCACGGGGATTTATTAGCACGCAATGCATCTTCAACGACATTGATATCAACCAGCACAATATCATTTAATACCAGAATTTGTTTTTCATTCTGTCCTGGAATATCAACTTCAATATTCTGTTTTCGTGTATCCGATGGCCGATAACAAAGGGGTACTGGAAGCGTTGCAAATTTTTCTTTATGCAATTCAAATAACTTCATTTGAAGTGTGTCCCTGACTATTTTTCTACTTGCAATGATCAAATCGTTTGGTCTCCATGTTTCCCAGAAATCATTTATTGGAGTTTCTGAAATGACTTCACGCGCTATTTCGCATTGGATTCTATCCGGTTGTAATCTAATTAGCGCTTTGAACTCGCGTAATCGTTCATCAAGTGATCTATAATCAGTGGTGATTTCTTCATAGTAGTCTACAAAACCCTTTAGCCATTCATGTGGAGATGCACCGACAAATGGTGGTGGTTGGCCTTGATCACCGCACATGACGACTTTTGTGTTTTTGGTTAACAACCACTCAAGAAATGTTTTTAATACATCTAATGACACTGTGCATATTTCATCCCAAATGATGATTTTAGGAATGAATTTATCACCCATTCGATCAGGAGTCCATTTGTCACCCTTCCATCGAAAGAAGCTGTGATAAGTGCAAGCATTTACCCCTCGTTGTATCATCTCTCTGGCGAGTCTGTGAGTCGGTGTTAGCACAATCATGTTTGTGAAATCCGTAGGATTTTTCCCACGGAATAATTCAATTGCACGAGTTGTCTTTCCTGACCCACCACAGCCGTTTAAATAAACTGTCTTGTATCTACAGATTGGATCAGATACCGATGGTGCATTAGAAAGTTCTGATTGAATTTCAATACGGTTACAACAAATATATTTATCATCCATGGCAACGTCTGCGGATTCACAATACTCATGTAGCATCTCCTTTTTAAATCGCCAACGCCCCCAATTTTCTTCGGGATCTGTGAATGCCGCTACAGCTGATTTGTACTTATTGTGTATATACATCGAATCAGTGGCTACTCTAACCGCGGTATTAGGAAATCTATTTATCATCGAAAATAGATTAATGCAAGCATAGGCTAACATTGAACTTCTCAAATGTGTGTACTGGGAATTATATCCATCACAGTAGGTAACAACCGTACCTAATTTCTCACCATTGGATAGAAAAGCATCCTTACGGGATACAAGTTTTCCCTGTTTCATTAAATCCGCTACAATAAAATCGTATTCAGCGACATCTATGATCAACCGCGAAGAGTATTTTGCGTTATCGTATCGTCCACCCTGGGTAAATTTACCGATTATTCTTCTTCCGAGATCTTTTGCTTGTTCTTTTTCAATTTCAAATAACTTCTTAGACCAATTTATGATTTCTTCTTCACTGAAATCTGGAAACTGTTTTCGTAGTTCGTTGATTATTCTATCTAGATTGGGTTGTGGTAGCCAAACTTCTTTCTGAGCTCGATAGCATATAATAGCCTCGGAAACAATCAACGATATTAGCATACCACAATCAATCATATATCTCAATAGCACTATTGGCATCCAGTGTTTTTCAGATAGGTGTCTACCGAGCCAAACATAACTACACGGATGTAACCCTGTAGCTAATTCAAATGATATCACACGAGCGAATCCGGTTAAATCAAAATCAGGCAATGGTCCATTAATCGCAACACGAGTCATTTCATGCGTGGGGTGTCCAAATCGTTTGAAGTACTCAGCGCATTCCCCATACCCGAGAAAACTTCCGGGATAACACGCGGCTATATCAATTGAAATCATACCATCACGTGAGTATTTCGTATTCCACAGTCCTCCATGACCAAATTTGACGCAACTCAATTTAACATCCTCGAGAAAATCACTTCGTGTTGGACGCCATGAGTTTTTTTCTCTTGCGAAGTGAGCTACCACTGATGGAATAGTAAAACTATCCGTGAGTAGTTTTTCATGGGAATTCTGCGGTGAAAAATCACTAGCGATTTTTCTCATTCTGTTATCTAATTCTTCAATGCGATATAATTCACCATTTGGTTTTACAAATTGATCGAATTCTTCATCACTTCTAAGTAACCACACTGACACAGGATCATCCTTACACAACGCATGAATAGCATCGAATAATTTCTCTTCATAGAAAACATCCCCGACGAACTCCTTAGGGATATATTTCACGGTTCGTTCTCGTGGACATATTGTTACCGCAGGTGTCCACGCGTGTTTGTTATGATCAATAATCTGTATTGGGGCTCCTCGCGATTGATATTTCGGTTCGTATAATACTTCTCCGGTTATTGTTGTTACTGATATTGGGAATTTTAATGATGCTTCTAATTTAGCTATATCAGAAATCTTTGCACCATGCTGTTTCACTGTCAGCTCCCACTCGGTTATTTTCCTACGTCGCAGATCAGTTAGTTTATTTCCTCGGGATGCATTTGTGAAGTGTTCTATTATTCGTTCTGCTACACAATTAAGCCCTGACGAATATTTCATAGGAGCTAGTTTTGCGATATCGGGTTTATCATTTAACGGATATATCCCATAAACCATTGCTGTTACGGGATAAGATCTTTCGTAGTATGGTTTGTCAATGCCGGTTAGAATCCCTGGTTTGGAATCTCTACTCACAATGACAGCTTTTTTATTCTTGAGGATTGGTTCAAATTTATCCCTAATAATCCATTTGCCATCGACTTCGATAATGAATTTGATTCGGAAAAAATGCCGTTTTTCCCCAACACGTGAAATTATCACTGCTGCTTTTTCATCAGTCATGGTAGCATCAACAATACCATCAATTCGAAATGTTGACCAACAATAAGATGCTCCATCACGCTTAAATTCATTAAAACAGTCTCTGATTTTACTAATCATGGCTTTATCAAGAATTGTATTCTTTGGTGTATTAGAAGCTATATCGAGATTGAATTGAGCATCTTTCCAGGGGTAATCTCTCTTGGACGTTTTTTTTGGTTTATCGAGATTAAATCTAGGATTGATTTTCAATAATCTCTTAAACTCTTTCATGTTTCCGTCTCTTGGACGTTTTTTGGGTTTATCGAGATTAAATCTAGGATTGATTTTGTTACGTTTTTTTGGTCTATCGAGATTAAATCTAGGATTGATTTTCAATAATCTCTTAAACTCTTTCATGTTTCCGTCTCTTGGACGTTTTTTGGGTTTATCGAGATTAAATCTAGGATTGATTTTTAATAATCTCTTAAACTCTTTCATGTTTCCGTCTATTGGACGTTTTTTTGGTCTATCGAGATTAAATCTAGGATTGATTTTCAATAATCTCTTAAACTCTTTCATGTTTCCGTCTCTTGGACGTTTGTTACGTTTTTTTGGTCTATCGAGATTAAATCTAGGATTGATTTTTAATAATCTCTTAAACTCCTTATCAGCATTGAATTCAGCATTTTTTCGAAGTCAATCTCTTGAACTCCTTCATGCTATACTAAAAACAAGTGTCTAAATGAAAGATTTATGTATAATGAATCACTGCAATGGGTCAGTCAATGAATTAGACAAATAGTATAGTATACTAATGAACCAGGAATTCAGACCACACCCAGTGAGTACAAATTATGAAGCATCCAGTGATGGTGTTGTAAGAAACCGTAGACTGAAGAACCCAGTTGGGTGGGATAATGGTATGGGGTATTTGTTCTTTACTGTTGGAAAGAAGAAATATTACAATCATCGTTTCGTGTATGAATGTTTCCATGGATTGATCAAAGATGGTTTTGTTATTGATCATATTGATTCTAATCCGAAGAACAATTCCTTATCAAATCTTCAAGCAATCACACATAGTGAGAATACCAAACGAGGGGGGACTGGGAAATACTCGAAAAAAGCGAGACCTGTGAAATCTTTGAATACAATAACTAACGAAGAAAAAGTATTTAAATCAATATATGAAGCCGGCAAGTATTTTAATATTTGTAGACCCTCAGTACGATATGTTGCAGAGGGGGTTTGTCGATCGGCTATTTCAAAAAGGACGGGACAAAAAATTCAATTTAGTTATGTCTAATGCGTCATATTTTTCATTTAGAAATATATCATTATTATAGAATAATGAATTCTGAAAACATGAATAGCATCATATCCGAGATTTCAAAATTGAAAGGTTGGGATATTGAACTATCAGATGGGTTAAATCCTGATCAAATCATGTCTGATTTTCAGGACATAGAATACGGAGTTAGCACTAACAAGTATATGCTACCAAAGAAGTATGCGCTCATCAAAAGAATTCAGAATTCTATTAAGGACTCTCTCGCATTTTCCAGTGACGTAAGTGTGTTCGCTCCGTTGTATACCATCGTAGAACGAATACGAAAAGAATTGGGGTACGAATACGAATTGAAAAAGGAGGTTAATTCTAAAGTTAGAAACCTACGGGCGTTAATTCAAGAAAATGAACAATTTTGATTGACCAACCATTTATCATTATTTGATTGACCAACCATTTATCATTATTTGATTGTGACCGTCCCTCATAGAGATTTTAATTTTTTTTAGCATTTTTTGATCAAAACTGTTGAAATCAGTGAATAAAAAATTGATGGCTGGTTCGGATTGATCACTTCCACGATGGTGTTAGGTTGGATTGAAAAATTGTTTTGCAATTGAAAAATTGTTTGCGATTTCAAATAATGGTCAATGAAGCATTAACAACCCGATTGGCTCGTGAACGACTGGATGCAATCAGGAGATTTGTACCAATTCGTGACTCTGTACGGAATAAACTACAACAACGACAGAGTCTTCAGACTGATTTTGCTATGGGATCCGAAGAATTGTTTAAACCAGTAACCACAGCAACGAAGGGGATAGAGCGTGCTATACTGGGAGATGTTCCCGAGACGGGAAAATCTGTTATTGGTGAACTTGAAAAAATAGCAGCGAAAACTGAACAAACAGAACAAATAGAATCAAAAAGAACAGTTGATGATTTACGCGTGAGATTTACCGAGACCGGGTTAGCAGCAATTGATGAGACTAAACTAGCAGATATTCCTGCGCTTGTTGTTACGACTTATGAAAACAGAAAAAAAATGTTGAAACCAGAACATCATAAATATGTTAGAAATATAACTCACTGGGCTGATATATTCTATAAGATCAAAACTGAAAAAAGTCAAATTAAGACAGATAGTCCATCATACAATGGATATATCAATGCGGTGGGTAACGTGTATAAACGATTTGAAGAACAAAAACAACAACAAAAACCACCAAAATTGCAAAGGCGGCGACAGCAACCTGCAAAGAAAATATCTTTTTCACCTAAAAAAACAACTACCACCTGATGATGATGATGATTCTCTTGATTATTTACAAAAAGACGATTTAGACGAAATGGAAAAACAGGATGAAGCAACTGGTTATAGCGGAAGCGGATTGCAAGATTCCAGTGAGAATCCAAGGATTTCATGTCCTGGTAGTGTTATCAATGATATATCACGATTAGAAGTTCTTGTAGGAGGTTTCCGAGCTGGAAATAACTCACCGGAAATAATTAATGAAGCAGCTGATATCTGTAGACGGTTATTTGCCGGCGGTATCATGGATATCAGCACATATCGAGATTTCATTGGCGAGTTAGTGGAAAGTGGGTATCACAGTGATTAATCACCGAGACTGAATAAAAACGCTAGCGTTTCCAATTGAAAAATGGTTTCTGATTTCAAATAATGATCATACACTACAATCATGATAAACCAACCCCCGTCTACGTAGTTAATTCACGGTTTCCAGTTTATAGAGCATACTACGGAGATGGTTTAGGCAATACCATTGCAGGGTTATTTGCGAGAATGGCTCCAAAAGTGATGCCGTTGGCTTAACAACTAGGAATGAAAGCAATTGAAGTTATTCGTGATAAGGGTATTGGTGCTGTTGGAGATCTTGCTGGAAAAGCGTTTTCAACTGCGAAGAATAAATTAACATCATTAGTGAAATCACGAAGTGATTTACGAGAAAAATCCAAAGGATTTTCAAAGAAACCGTTACCGTCTACAGCGGAAATGCCTGCAAGTGTTAGTAGAATTATAAATAACGCAGTAGACGAAAAATTAGCGTCGATGGCTTTAACTCCCTTGATAAATCAAGGGGACCAAAGCAATATTGCAAATATGATAGCAGGAAGCGGCTTTAAAAAACTACGTCGATGAAAATCGTTTATGATTTCACGATTTAGACTCTGATAAATAGAATAAAATGTTCAAAAAAATCACATGATCCGGCGTTTGATATAGACGCCCCAGTTGGCAAGGATGATTCTGTACGCGATTATCAATATTACGCTTATCATGCAATAGACGCAAATAGTCGATCGCGAATTGAACTTCAAGTCCATGATACCAGTAAATACTTTCTACCCGCTGAAGCGTTTATTGAAGTAGAAGGAGAACTTGTAACAGCTGCTGGAGCATCATATCCAGATGGTACTCAAGTCGGTTTTGTCAATAATGGTATTATGGCGTTATTTGAGAGTGCTAGATATCTCATTGATGGAAAAGAAATTGAGTCCATAGATCGTGACGTTGATGTGGCTACAACAATAATCGGGTTAGCGAGATATTCCGATGATTATACAAGATCAGCAGGACCCTCTATGATGTTTGCAAAGGATGTTAAAAATACCGCTGGAGGAAATCAATTTATTATAAGACGACCACAGAATAATGCTGGTGCTGCTAATGTTGATGTCGAGAATATGATTATAAACAACGATCCTAACTTCAATCTAGGAGCTGCAACACGTATTTCAATGTTGCAAGGAGCGCGTAAATCATTTTCATGCGCGATTCCACTGCATCACATATTTGGATTCTGTAGAAACGTCCGAAAAGTTATTTATGGGGCGAAGCATACAGTATCGCTTGTACGAAAGGGTGATGATAACGACGCGATTTGGAGGATTCCAGCAGATGCTGCAAATCCCAATGCTGATGCCGGTAAAGTCAATTTAACAAAAATATCATTGTGGATGCCAGTGTTGACTCCAGCAATCACCGCAGAAGAACGATTACTATCATTTATGGACCAAGGAGGAAAGTCGTTGTTGAGTTGGCTAACCGTGAGTACAGATGTGAAGCAATCAAATCTGAACGGGTTATTCACGTGGAATCTAGCATCAAAACAAGGTGTTGTTGCGCCACGTCATATATTCGTAGCGTTACAGGATAACACACGAGTTGGCGATCAACGTTTCAGTCATATGATATTTGATCAGTTAGGTGTGAAAGACATCTCACTGAGAATAAACGGCCAACAGGAACCATCCGAGGATATACAACTTAATTACACAGAAAATCATATTGCACGCGTGTATCATCGTCTGTTGTCATTTATGGCACGTGATCAAAATGTCGATACTGGTTTGCAAATATCACAATATGATTTTAAAAATCTGTATCCGATCTATTACTTCTCACTGGAACATCTCGATTTAACAAGACAGTCCGTCGTTGATATACACTTTAGAGCTAATGTGACTCGTGGTGCTATTGCTAATTATAGAGCGGTTGCTGTCATTCTCAGCGACAAATCAATGCTACTCGAAGGTGTTGGAGGAAGAATGAGAGTGGTAGATGCACCAGTAGAAAACATGTAATTGAAATTGTAAACGATTTAGAATCAATCTATTATGTATAATGTCATATAGTGTTATTAGTGTTACGTTAACTCCCGGTCAATTAAAAAAATTGCAATCGTAATCAGCTAAAAAATGTGGAACCACAATCACGTTGAAACCTAATCAAATGACTGGTGGTGCAAATAAATTATCGCTGACAACTCGTCAGGTGAAACATTTCAATGATGCACTTGCAGCCAAAAAAGGTGTTCAGATTACTCTTTCTGCGGCTGCTATCAAAAATATGATTAAAACAGGCGGTATATTTCCGTTGTTAGCTGCGATTCCAGCATTGATTGCAGCAGCAGCCCCAGCGGTGGCTAAAGCGGCAGCGTTAGGAGCCGTTGGTACTGCAGCAGGAATGGCACTAAAGAAGGCAACTGGGAAAGGATATAAAAAAAAGGGACGATCCGTTCACGGATTGGGTCTAAGACTACCAGGAACCCCGTATTCGTGGTACAGCGGACAGGGTCTAAGACTACCAGGAACGATTTATTAATTGAGGAACCTATGGTTCCCATGTCCAATTTTGATTTAATGGATGCGGCTAAAAAACTCGCGATTAAAAACTTCAGAGGTGTCTTTATGAAAGATCAATTACCACATCAACCAAACAGCGTTGAAACCGGAATCATTAATCTCGATAACAGCACTGGACCTGGAACTCACTGGGTTGCATACGCTATTGATCCACGTGGGATTGTCTATTTTGATTCATATGGATTAGCCCCGCCAAAAGAGTTTATGCGGTATATAAAAACCCTTCCAATGAAGACTTGGTATTCTACGCTACCAACACAAACGATGATTGACCCACCAATATGCGGCAGCGAAGTATTAAATGTTCTTGACGCTATTTCTAACTCCTTGAGTAACCCAAGCGGAAAACCACCACATGTTGTCGTGAATGAATACACTAGTAATCACTGGCAACGACGAAGTCGTCAAAAACGATTTTAGAGAGAGAAAGAGTTTTACAATAATATGATTGATATTTGGGGGAGATCTTTGAAACCCAAACCCGATGGCACTGCACCACCTGATTCTGTCAAGGATGTAAAAAAACTAATCAAAGATGAAATCGCTGAGACGTTGAACTTAACAAGTGTTGATCCTAATGAAATAGTTGTATTTCAAGACAAACAGGGTAAATTGAAATCCAGTGATGTGTCATTGGATGATATTTTAGTTAAACAACGAAACGCAATCGAGAACACCGTTGCGTTATTTTCCGATCAGGGTAAATTGAAAACCAGTAATATTTCTCTGGATGATATTTTGGTTAAACAACAAAACGCAATCGAGGATACTATCGCGTTATTTTCCGATCAGGGTAAATTGAAAACCAGTAATATTTCTTTGGATGATATTTTGGTTAAACAACAAAACGCAATCGAGGATACTATCGCGTTATTTTCCGATCAGGGTAAACTCAAACCGGGTGTACTCGTTTCGACGATTACAGATCGATTAAAAACTCTCAACGATGAGTTAAACAATTCTCTGGCTGTACTAAAAATACTTGAATCTAAAATTGAAGATAACGGAAAACAGTTTATATCATTTCGTAGAAATATCATTGATAAATTTATTGGAACCCAGTTGGATAAAATTGAAATAAAACTCCCTGATATTAAAAAATCCATCGATGAGACGAAAACTTTCATCGAAGCCGTCAAAGGTGATTTTTCGAGGATGATAACAATCATTGAAAAAACAAAAATTCCTCATGAGAAAACCAACAACGTAGTATATACAATCCAACACGGATCATTTGAGTGGACACCTGCAAACAACAAATTAGATATCACTGCAACCGTTAAGGGTATTTATCGATTAACACTAGTAACACCATTAACTCAATTTAATATATCATCGTCGAGTTCATCCGGGGTCAACAATACGATTTCAACCATCATCGACAAGGGTACAACTGAAAAGTTCACTATAACAGCTACTGATAAAAATTTGGTTGGGGTTTCAGTAACCTGGTATGTTGAATTCGTAGCGGAGTTAAGTAAATAAATTAAAAGGATTTCACAATTGAAAACGCTAGTGTTTTTAAAATAAACAACAATGATTTTGTCATCGACGCAATGTCGCTATGATCAGGTCAGAGAATTTCAAAATAGACTCAAAACCCTCACTGAGGAATATCAAATAAAAATAAAAAAATACCGACGAAGAATCACCACAATTGATGTTATTATATACTCGGTGTCAAGCGTTCTCACTGGTGCCGGAATAATACTTGCATCTGTTACAATGATTGCCCCGGTCGTAGTTCCAATTTGCATTTCTGCGGTGGCTACAATCGGGGGTATATTAACCGGGATAGCAAAAAAGATATCATCATGCAGCCAGAGTAAACTGCAGAATTACTTACTTCAATTTCATATTGCATCAACCGCATATTCGCAATTATCATTGATGATATCGTCGTCACTCGACAATACGATTATATCAGATAGTGAATTCTCAGCGATGGTCAGTATTTTTGATTCCGCGATATCGAAATTAGAGCGACAACATGAGTATAATAACAATGACAACACCGATGGAATCAGAAAACACGAACCCAAAAAACAAAATGATCTCAATAATATCAATATTACCAGATTGTGAATTCTCAGTGATGGTCAGTATTTATGATTCCTCGATACCAAAATTAGAAATACAACATGAGTATAATAACAATGACGACACCGCAGGAATTACTTCAACGAATAGTGGAGAACACGAACCCAGTACAAACAAGTATGATATCAATAACATCAACGAATCCAGAATTCAGTGTGAATTTCCCCTCTCCGGTCCCAGTGAAGGAGATAGCGCTAGCAAAACTACGAGTGTATCACAGTTGGCCTAATATCAGATCGGTTGCATTTGGTGGTCAACAACCCAATAATTCTTTAGTGTTTGCGAATAAGAATAAACCCGACGGAACTCCAGACTGGAACGTCGTTTCGATACCAACAGGTTCATACCAAATTGAACAAATCAATAATGAATTCGCGCGTAGAATAAAATCGATTACTGGAGTAGAGTCAAAAATCGCTATAACAGTTCATGAACCGACGCTATCATCCGCAATTGAGATAAGCACAGAAGGATACGTAGTAGATATCTATCAAAGCTCAATAAGAACCGTACTAGGATGGCCTGAAAAACCACCAGGGGGAAAAACCGTTGATTTACCAGAACCACAAAAAAATGATTATGTCACCGACGTGATAAAAAATCATGATCCAATAGGGAGTAGTTATAGAGATTACCAATTCATTACAGATTTTTTTGATTTAATATACCAACCAACTGGAAGGAAGCTATCAGATTAATCTCGAACGATCAAATCAAGCTCAGCAAGGATATATTCTTTATTCATTTGCACCAACAGCTCCTCCAGGATTCCTAATTATTGAAAACCCAATTAATCCTGTCTACATGCGATGCCATAATAATTCATTAACGAGAATTAATTTCAAACTCACCGACCAGTCAAATAATCTGATTGATTTACAAGAAGAGGTGTTAGCGATTAGTCTGTTTGTGAGATCCTAAAGACTTGATCAAATCATTTATTATTTTTTGTTAACCCAGAACTGAAAACTTTAGCAGCAGAGAGGGTGGATGACCACATCGTTGCGAGCAAAATCGTAAAATCTCCGTTTTTGCAAAAATGGAGACTTTTTTTTTTGGTTAAATGAGATTTGTTGGAAACCTGATAATTTGTTCGAAAACGTAGTGTATAGGCCATTTTTTGTTCGGAAACGTTATCTGGAAGCCTTATTTTTGCTTGAAATCGTGGTCTGTTCACCCTCTCTGCTGCTTATGAGCCTTTGAATTAGAATGCTTGTCTCGGAAATCATGACAGATGTTATCTATTTTCGCTGACTTCATTTATCAACGTCGTTAGATTGCTTAATTATAACATTATTCTTGTTTAATGGCCAATTGAACTCTTGATCATGTTCTTGTTAGATCCAAGTTCATTTGATTAGAAAGGGGAAATGCGAGTATTTGTACTGAATCGATTAGTATTGCTTAAAAATAAACCAAGGCATCTGACTAACTTTAATATCGCAGATTACAATCAAAACAAACAAACGAAGACGAATTACCATATAGTGTGGATAATCATCTAGCACACATAAGGTGATTGTAGAGTTAAATGTTTACTGAATTTTTTCGCCAATAAATATGTTGACTCTGATGTGCAACGCATATTTTATATGAATGGTTATGTATGTAATATGTTAAAAAATTCTGCTATTTTGTCTTTTTTTGAGGAAAATGAGACCAAGTTAAATTATTAACTTATGACAAAATAAACGAGGACATTGTTACGGTTTGTTGAAAGAAAATGTGATTTCGAGCCCAAAAATGTGATCAAAACGTTATAGCGTGAACTCCATGACATGAATCAGTTCTGGTGTTAAATCGACATCTTGAGAAAACAGTTGCGGAACAATGTAAACGACAGGCCATGCAATTTCAGCTGTGTATGCGACCTTAATCAAAACTCTCAAACGCTTGTTCAAAGTTCCTCTAAATTAAGTGATATTCTTTAAATCTCAAGATATCATTATTAGAGATTGTTTTACAAACAAAGTTGTCATCCTTTATCGCAGAATCAACTCATCTGGTAGAACAGTTGTAAGGCACATGAATCACTATTGTTTAATTTTGCTTGGGTTTATGAATAAGGAGCTATGGGGCGAATCTTTTCACTTTCAATGAAATGATGCACAGTGGCAAAAGTTGTAAGTTCATGACCAGAGCTTTTCGATGGCATTTACACAAATACATGTATGAGCTATAAAATTATTCTTTCATATGTTCTTTTAAGGAAAATGACATTTTGAAGAGGAAAATCATTGAGATGATAAGGATACAGTTATCACATTGCATATATTCAGAATAAGTTAATATACTTTTGTATTCCTAATCCCATTAAAGGTTCTGAAATTAACGGAATTTCTAGCTTAAAGTGAATAAAGTTTTCCTATACTTATTCTAAGAATCAACCTGTGAAAAGTTGAGGAAGTTTGAGAAGTATAAATATAAATTTAAATTGATTTGCACACACTCCGTTAGTGGGAACTACGAATTACACAGGCGCTGGTAGGGTGGGTGTACAGTACGTCATGAAATATGTACACTGACACGGATTAATGTCCATCACATTGGCTCGATTCGGGGTTTAGTGTACGTAATCTAATATAATTAATTACACAGGAAAACGTGTTCCATATTAAACCGATTTGAGTAAAATTCTTTTGAATCTACTCTGGCTTTTGTTTTCTCCCTCAAAGTACTGGCAGATTCTCAAAGACCTGAGTAATGTTTTTTAGTAAGATCTGTGTAACGACGATTTTTACAAATACTATATATTAGCAGCTTATCAAGACAATGATAATTTTTGTCTGGAATAAGAAAACAAGTATCGTTAATTTTTAAGGAACTTAGCTATACGTCGATATAAAAAATAAGTTACCAACGGTGATTCCTTCCATTGAAGGTAATATGGAATGAAGATGGTTACGCGTCACTTTTCCTATTTTTTCTCATTACTTTGTTTTTATTATCCAGTCCTCTTTGACCATGCAATTCTAAATATTTTATCCACGAATTTGATTAAAAAAAGAGCTTGTTGGTAATGTGCCTGTATGATTTTTTTCTCATATAGCAAAACAGGTTAGCATTAACGGTTTTTAGTCGATGCGACTCACGTATGTCAAATCAACTTCGACTCAAGTCAGATTATAGTACTGTACTATTAAGGATACTGTATGTCACTAAAAGTCGCTTATTTAAATTTGGAATGTATTTCTAACTATTCCGTTCATTATTTCGAATGGTTTAAGATCTTTGATAAAGTGTTTTCATGTAGCTTTCCTGACGGACGTGTTGAATGTCACGTTTTACCTCTCACGTTATTACATTACGTCAATGGGAACATTTCATTTGATTCTTGCTTGAACTTCTACGACTGCATACCTGTGGTGTATTGCTTTTAAGTTAGGGTCCAATCTGCTAATATTAAGTGCATTTGATGATTCGTACGTTAAATTACAATGACAATCAACAATAAATGCCATAGAAAATTTATTTCAAGGACCTTTCTGAAATACTTTAAACAAATATGCATAGACAAATAAATGTGGATGATAAAAGGAACACAATCCTTTATATTCTTTATGGCTTCACCGATGTTTGATTTGTTTCCTAAGTGTGTCAGAAACATTCTTTATTAAAGAGAAATATTTAAATAACTTGAACTATCCTAATGGAATATACTTATTCTCCTTCATTTTTTTATTTCTGCATTTACTGGTTTTACCAAAGACTCGTAATAATTTTTAAATACATTACAATACAATATTTTTTTAAATTTTAATTTTGTCTTTTGTCTATTTCAAAACACTGTGAGCAAGATATCTTAGTCAATAGTATGTCCAAAATGGCATGAAGAAAACACTGGCCGGAAAATGCCTTCTTATAGTTGGTGCGTGAATCACTAATGGTTATTATCTGTATAATATAAATGTGACAATAATGTCATGGATACGCTTCTTATATCCAAACGACTCCTTGCTACAACATTTTACAAAAGAAAGAATAAAAACCAAATAAACAATATATATATATATATATATATATATATATATATATATATATATATATATATATATATATATATATATAAAGAAGAAGAATAATGATGAGGGCTTTGTATCACGCCTAATCTTTAGAAGCTTTAAGCTCTTTACAACATCTATAAAAATATGAATCAAAAACCCCCCAAAAAACAATAAAAACAAAGCAACATGCAATTGGAAAACAAAACAATAATGAAGATATTTAAGGAAGGAAACCTTTTTAGGTCTTTAAGTTTGATTTTGCAGTCGAAAAAGGTGAATGTTAAGAGAACTCTTGAATAGGATCACTGTATCTTTGTGTCTCATTTCAATGGGCAATTCATTCCACTCTGCTGGGCCATGGTATGCAAAAGAACATTGTCCATAATGCTTCGTTTTTATAGTGGAAATAATGAGTATAGGTTTTGAGTTTGATTCTGGATCGAATGGATAGACAGTGTAGTGTACAGAGCAGTGGGGAGGTGTGCTCTGAATGTGGTATTCTAAAGATGATCCGAGCAGCTGTGTTTTGAACTTTGTGAAGTTTCTGGAGTAGATACTGAGACGAACCAGACATAATTCAGTTGAAATAGTCCAGTCTTAAAAGTGCTAATGAACACACAAGTGTTTTAATGGCATCAACTGAAAGATATTTGCGAATGGAGCTAATGCGTCTCAGCTCAGAATTTGCAGCCTTGAATATGTTCATGACAAGTTGCTGGAATGTTAGAGTACTGTCCAGAGTAACACCTAGGTTTCGTACTGAGTGCGTGAATTTAATGTTGGTGTTGCTGATATGTTTTGTTTGAGGTGTATAGAATGAAAAGAACAGGCCCAAAAACAGACCCCTGTGAAACAAAACAACATAGGTCAACTGGGCTGGAGTATATTAAATTTGCTGATATAATTTGTTTTCCTGTTCACTAAGTAGGACTTGAACCACTGTAAGGATGTATTGTGAGTGCCAAAAACATGCTGGAGTCGGTAAAGTAATATATCATGGTCTATTGTGTCAAATGCTGCATATATATATATATATATATATATATATATATATATATATATATATATATATATATATATATATATATGTATATATATATATATGTATATATGTATGTATGTATGTATATATATGTATATATATATATATATATATATATATATATATATATATATATATATACATATATATACATACATACATACATATATACATACATACATACATACATACATACATACATACATACATACATACATACATACATACATGCCCAGCGTGTATGCCCCAACCCCCCCAACCCTCTACTCAAACCCAGAAGAAAAAGACCAGTTCTACGAGGCTCTGGATCAAGCAATATCAAATATCCCCAGTACCGAAGGCCTCTACCTACTAGGAGACTTCAATGCGCGAGTGGGAGCTAACTACGAGGCATGGCCCACCTGTCTCGGTCCACACGGGTTGGGCAAAATCAACGAGAATGGCAAGCGACTGCTGGAGATGTGCTGCACTCATAGCTTATGTGTGACCAACACCTTCTTTAAATGCAAGGAGATCCACCAGGTATCATGGAGACACCCACGTTCCCGCCACTGACACCAGCTAGATCTAGTCATCACCAGGCGCGCGGAACTAGCCAGCGTCCTTCTCACCCGCAGCTACCACAGTGCCGACTGCGACACGGACCACTCCTTTGTGGCCAGCAAGGTGCGAATAATACCCAAGAAACTGCACCACGCCAAGAAGAATGGTCGCCCACGCATCAACACCTGCTGTGCAAGCAATCCAGAGAAGACACAGCAGTTCATCTGCAAACTTCACGAGGCTCTCACCAAAGAAACACCTGATGACACCATCGACTCCAAGTGGTCCCACCTCCGAGACGCTGTGTACAACTCAGCCATTACTGCCTATGAGAAGAAAGAGCACAAAAACACAGACTGGTATGAGGCCAGCTGGGAGGAGATGGAGCCCGTGACTGAGGCTAAGAGGAAAGCCCTACTGGCTTACAAGTCCAAGACTGGCAAAATCATCAAAGACCAGGGCAAACAGCTGCAGCGCTGGGTTGAGCACTATCTTGAGCTGTATGCAACCCAAAACGTCGTCACGGACACCGCCCTAGACGCCATCCCAGACCTGCCAGTCTTGGAGGAAATAGACACACCACCCACCCTGGAAGAGCTTAGCAAAGCCATCGACTGCCTCGCTTGTGGGAAGGCCCCTGGGAGTGACGGCATTCCGCCTGAAGTCCTAAAGATAGGGAAACCAGCACTAATCCAGCCTCTGCACGAACTCCTCTGCCTCTGCTGGGGACAAGGACACATCTCCCAGAACATGCGAGATGCAAACATTGTCACTCTATACAAGAGCAAAGGAGACCGCAGTGACTGCAACAACTACCGGGGCATCTCTCTTCTCAGTATTGTTGGAAAGGCGTTCGCCCGTGTCGTCCTGGCGCTTGCAGACCCTAGCATCCCGAGTCTACCCCGAGTCTCAGTGTGGCTTCCGAGCAGGCAGGTCAACTGTAGACATGATCCTCTCATTACGACAGCTGCAGGAGAAGTGTCGTGAGCAGCAGATGCCCCTCTACATTGCCTTTATAGACCTGACCAAGGCATTTGACCTGGTCAGCCGGAGCGGACTCTTCAGGATCCTTAAGAAGATAGGCTGCCCTCCACGACTGCTCGCTATCATAACATCGTTCCACGAGAACATGCACAGCACAGTGTGCTTCAACGGCGCAACATCAGAGGCCTTCCCAATCAGCAGCGGAGTGAAGCAAGGCTGTGTCCTTGCGCCAACTATCTTTGCCATCTTCTTTCCCATTCTCCTCCAGTACGCCTTAAATGACTGCAGCGAGGGTGTGTATATACACACAAGGACTGACGGAAAACTGTTTAACATCGCCCGTCTCCGTGCAAAGACTAAAGTTACAAAGGTTCTCATCCGTGAATTGCTCTTCGCCGACGATGCAGCCTTGACATCACACACGGAAGATGGACTGCAGCAGCTAGTATGCCGCCTCTCCCACGCCTGCAAGGAGTTCGGACTGACCATCAGTCTGAAGAAGACGAATGTAATGGTGAAGGACGCAGACTCCTCTCCCACCATCGTCATTGATGGGCGCGACCTGGAAGTTGTTGAGGACTACACATACCTTGGGTCCACCATCTCCAACTCGCTCTCCGTTGATACTGATGTAAATGGCCGGATTGCCAAGGCATCAGCAGTTATGGCGAGACTTAACCAGAGGGCCTGGGACAATAACAACCTCACCTAGAAGACCAAACTACGCGTCTACCAGGGATGCGTGCTCAGCACACTCCTCCACAGCAGCGAAGCATGGACCCCTACGCGAGTCATGTGAGGAAACTCAACAGCTTCCACCTCAGATGCTTGCGACACATTCTGTGTATCCAGTGGCAGTACAAAGTTCCCAACACAGAGGTTCTGAAATGCACCGGCATGAACAGCATGTTCTCCATTCTCAGCGAGAGGCGCTTTCGCTGGCTAGGCCATGTTAGGAGAATGGACCCAGGCCGCATACCCAACTTGACCTGCTGTACGGCGAGCTAATAGAAGGTGCACGAACGACTGGAAGGCCACGTCTGCGCTACAAAGATGTCTGCAAAAAGGACATGAAGACAGCCAACATCAACATAAACAATTTGGAGAGCTGTGCAGACGACCGCTCCACGTAACGTCTTGCTGTCAGACAGGGCACTCAGAAAGCTGAGGAGATGAGAAACACAAACCTCGTTGCAAAGAGAGCCAGGAGGAAGGCGAACAAAAAATATCCTCAGCAAGCATCAGCATACACCTGCAGCAAGTGCAACAGAGACTGTCACTCAAGAATCGGGCTCTTCAGCCACTCGCGAAGGTGCAGATAGGACACCCAAATCGGAAGCTACACCATCGTCTCTCGAAGACGGACGGATGGCGACGACATACATACATACATACATACATACATACATACATACATACATACATACATACATACATACATACATACATACATACATACATACATACATACATATAATGGGCATATACATGACATACATGATTCCTTAATACATTAACTTCTGGCAGACAATCGTGCCATTTACACCAACATTATGTATTCGATTGCAAGTACATTTTATAATATGATTTTAACGTTTGAGTCTGCAATCCTGTTAGCCCACAATCAATACTGAAATTAATTTGAGATCACACTGGTTACCCAGGTGCATTTTATCGTCATAAGATAACGACCAGCCAATCCTGATTATATCAATTCTTGAGTGCTTTTAACGCTTTTGAATTAAATGCCAATGATTAGTGTAGATGCGTGTTATAGAAGTTTTCTATGTAACAATATCTCAACTTGTAATTACTTTAATATTGTGAAAGTTACTGAACACATTGCTGAATCATCACTGAACTTTTAGTCAATATAATATTGTGAAAATCACTCAACACAATGACTTGGTCATCACGCTATGTCACTGCCACCTAATAATTTCGAAAACAAGTCCTTTTTCCAAGAACTTCACAGTGTTAGTGTAGACCGCTCCGGTGGCCAAGTGATTATAACATCGTCCTCAGATGCGGGTGGTCGCGAGTTCGAACCCCGGCCGAGTCATACCAAGGACTTGTACAAATGGTACTAATAGCCGCCTCGCTAGTCGCACAGCATTAAGAAGTTTGGTTATGTCAGGTCGAACTAGTGTCAAGATAATGTAACTGAGTGGGGCACTATGCTACATGTCTGTGGCATTAGGCCCCAGTGCCATATTTAATTAACAAAGTGAAACTGCAGACATCGAAGCAATACAACTATACAATTGTTAATCTGGGTAAAGATACAAATCACACACATATAATTTGTTAGTGAAAGTAAAAATATTTATATTTTGAAAGAAGAAACACAGGTTTCCAACGGTTAATTAAAATTTTTGTATTTTATATATATATATATATATATATATATATATATATATATATATATATATATATATATATATATATATATATATATATGTGTGTGTGTGTGTGTGTGTGAGAGAGAGAGAGAGAGAGAGAGAGAGAGAGAGAGAGAGAGAGAGAGAGAGAGAGAGAGAGAGAGAGAGAGAGAGAGAAATGTCTCATTTTGTGTTGAAATGATCACACTCGCTTGTCGATTGTGGGATTATTGCGTGATGAAATGGTTCGAAATAAACCAGACTCCAAGGGTATAATGTTTCCAAATTATATTCAATCCCTGGTCTTGCACTTGCGTGAAAGACAATTGTTCTGCATCTTCACGACTCAAGGTCTTGTCTGTGTCAAGAACTAGAGTAGGAATGCCAGAAGCGTTTTTGTTAGTATGGCGGGGAATTGATTTTAATATTCGTGAAGCACTGGAATCCTGCACATCGATCGATCGCTCACTTACTCATCACAAACACGCACATTGGTACACGACACGAACCCTTGGTCACATACTCCCTCCCTACGTGTAAATATCTCCTGACATTTAGCACATTTATGCTTGCCGCGTTAAAAGTACAACATTAGAAACCATTCGGAACTATCCTTCAAATCTTTTGGAAAAATATAAAACTATTAATTATACCTATTAAATGATTACAAATACTTTGCTTAACCAGTTTACTCTAAATACAGACAATATATAAAACCTAAAATTGGGACTACAATTAATCATTTTAAAAAATTATTGTCATCCTCCATTTATATTCCGGTATTTAATTTACATTGCAGTATTATTTACATAAAAGGGCCTCTTCTGCATACCTAGCTACTGAAACAGAGGAGCCATGGAATCTATCGATAGATCTAAGTAATTCATGCGTAGTAAACAGTCTGAGAATACGCTCACTGGCCTAGTCGGTCGGGTGGTTTCTTTGTCTCTGGTTGAATGCTTCAGCAGCTGCTGGCCTGTTTTTCTGTTCGGACGCCGTGGCGCCGGTGGGCTGAGGATCAACCTCACAGACTGGCGGTCCGGGCTCCAATATGGTCGGGCTTTGACCTGACATTTCGGCTGATATCTCTGGGAGAGTGAACTGAGTAATCTCAAGTGAGAGGGAGTAGTAAAATGATTCGTGTGTTCACTGAAACAACTGTCATATTGCCTAGAGGTACTGTTTTGAAAGTTTACGCTTTCAGGAGGCTGGCTTATATGGGGATCGGTAATGGTGATCTACTATCAAGGGCAGTTCGCACAGAGTGTTCATGGAATTGATTATTATTCTTCCTGGCCCATCCGGGTCGTCTTTGTGGTATAACATACCGGTCGAAGTCAGAACTCGAAGATTCCGTGCAGGACTCCGAAGAGGTAGCCTTTGGTACACACGGTTTCGTCCGAAACTGTTTCATGTGGACTGGATCACAATGAAGGTAGTCAAAGGGCAAAACATATTACGATGCAACGTGCGCGTGGATTTCGAACCCTTGACTCTCCATCCTTGTACACAGGTATATCTAAGTTTGGGATTGATATAACCTGAAATACACCCGTAGATCACGTAGCGGCTAATTTTTGTTTGCCTTTCAGTCCAACATTACGCACTAAGACTCGGTCCCCTACTTCAAGCTTGGACTCTTGGACCGTTTTATTGTAATGGATCTTGTTCTTTTCATGGCTATTGGTCGACTGCCTCGCCGTGGCCATGTAAGCAAATAGGAGTTGGTCTTTCAGTTTCTCCACATACGCGTGGGCTCTTCAGCAGGTTCGCCATTATCTTTAGCAGTGACCAGATAGACGTCGATAGAAAGCCAGGGGTGCCACCCAAACATAAAAAAATGAGACGAGAATCCGGCGGAATCATTCTTAGTAGCATTATACGCATGTACAATTAGAGCAATGTAAGATTTCCAGTCATGCTTTTGCTCTTCCTTCAATGTATCTAGCATTTTTAAGATAGTTCCATTGAAGAGTTCGCAGGCATAATTCCCCTGTGAGTGAAATGGGGAAGAGCGAGACTTCTGTATGTTTGTTAATTTGTATAGCTCTTTTATAACTTTACCATCGAAACTACGTCCCTGATCGCTGTGTAACCTTTCCGGGAAACCGTAGTATCGAAAGAAATGATAAAAAGGGTTTTATCTGTAGTCTGTGTCGTCTGATTGCGGAAATGACGGCCTGAGTATACCTGGTGAATTGATCAGTTATCACCAAGATATTCTCAAATCCTCCTTTAGATCGCTCAAGATACAAAGTGTATGCAGACGAGCTCCATTGGGAAGGTGGTGTGAATTGGGGTTAACGTGGCCATTACCCTGACTGGGGTCTTTCTCCGTATGCACCGTTCGCAAGACTTCACTTTGTGGTTCACGTCCTTCTCTAGACCCAGCCAATTAAACCGTTGCCTGGCTAACCAGAGTGTCTTTTCGTTGCCTTGATGGAACATATTGTTGCGGATACCTTTCATTGCTAGGCTTCGGTATGACTCTGGGATCAAGAGTTGTCTGATCGATTTGCCATCAAGAAAGTGGTTCTGTAGAGAACGCCGTTTCAACTACAACGCGGCTGTATTCGTGGAGAAATCTCTGCAAGACGAATTTTCTCCCCGGATATCCTCCTCTCTGAGCCGAAAACACTTGCTCTTGAGGTCAATAATGTTCGCTAGAGTTTTATCAGGCAACCTTTCCCTGCCCCACATGATGTTTTTACAACGTTCATATAAGAACATCTCATCGGCCGAATGAAGTGCCGAATCATCTAAAACACACTCAATCAAGGGAACAGAGACGATGGCTGCATATCATATAGTTTCCTACACGTCGGGAAAAATTTGTGGTAAACACCAGAGGGTGTCGGCGTCAACGTTTTTTTTTTTGCCAGCTCAATACCTGATGCAGAAATTGTTGTTTCCTAGAGCCGCAGCCCATCTATGGCGTTTAGCATCAGGTGTTGCCGTCGAAAGGGCGCATCTTAACGGGTTACTGTCTGTTACTACCTCGAAGGAAGAACCTTAGAGATAGTCGTGTAATTTGTCCATTACGGCCCATTTTAACGCCAAAAATTCAAGATGGCTCACTGAGTCTCAATCCACGAGCAACATATGAAATTACCCTTTCCATAACACCTTGCTCTTGATATAGGATCGCCCCAAAACCAGAGCCAATAGCATACGTATGCACGATATATGGTTTAGTGCAGTCGGCTAATGCTAACACGAGGGTAGAGGTCAACTTGTCTGCAAGTGTCGTGAAGGCGGTCTCTTGGGCAGTGCCTCAAGTCCAAGGAGCTGCTTGTTTGTTTCTGGACTTATTCTTCCGAGATGCATTAGTCGTGCCAGTGGGTATGTGGTAATGCACGCGGAGGGCCTTGAAGAACCAAGTGTAACCCCAGCCAAATCTGAGGTAGTCACCGATTCCCCTTCTCTCTGGAAAGACTTGAAAAACTCTTGCATAATCATGCCTTGAATCGACATATCTCTAATGGCAGTATATAGTGGTTTCAGTATGGCTTCAAATGGATGCCTTCTCGCCTAATGCTATAACGATATGCTTCGCCCTGCCCCGTAAAGACTGTCTGATAGCCTGACTCATGATCGCTTGGGGATATGCAGGTATAAGTCATTTTACCGCGAATCTTCATCCCTAGTACGTAACATCACCTTTCTGTGTTGGGTCCTCCCCCAAAATGAAAGAGACCTTAGGCACTACAACGGTAGTGAGTGGCGTAGGCTGCAGTCGAAGTACCTTAGGAACCACCAAATAGTACTGCAGCACATACTTGAACTTTGCGTTTGATGTCCACACTCGGTATACCAAACCTCATGAGCGAGCCTCTTCCAATTCCTGCAATTGGAGTGCTTTGCGACAAACGAGTTGACGGGGCTATCACAGATTGGGCTGGGGTTACACTGGGTTTCCTCAAGGCCCCCGTGGACATTAACACCAACCTGGCGTCCCTGGACGGGCTCCTGTGCGAGAATATCTTTGTACTGTGATCAGAATGGCCTCAGTTTTATCAGCATTCATCTGCAGCATGTTACATATCATCCATGATTTCACATCAGAAATGCACTTCTCTACTCCTTGGATGGTAGCATCAACTTTAGTTGGGTGGCAAGACTTCTATATGAGGGTGTTATGAGAGTACAATTGGTGAGACACTGGATGATGATCTATGATACTTGAGAGCGACTGAGTGTACAGAATGACAGATCATGAATTAACTAGGCGTGAGTGTACTCCATTTGCGGTAACAATTTGTATCCTATAAACCAAGTCCTACTGACCAAGTCCTATTGACCAAATAGTACTTGCATCACAGTAAGGCTGTATCATGAATGCCAAATACATATTGCAGACGGTCAAGTAATATATCATGGTCTATTGTGTCCAATGCTGCAGACAAATCAACGAGGGTGCGGACTGTAATAGGGGCCCCGGGTGGTCGAGAGGTCTAAGGCGCTTATATTTTCAGAACATTGACATCTCACTTTAGTCCGTGCGGACTTGAGTTACCGGATCGTTAGCGTGTGTATGTGCGAAAACTTCCTGCGGGTCTTTGGTTTTTCTGGGATTATTATTGCCCCGACGTGTCTTCCACCAAATATTTTGCTCGCCGTGAAAACCCCATTATAACCAACCAAACGCTTCATGGGAACGTAAATGATGTGATTTATGCTCAGATTTTATTTGCTTATAACGACATATAGTTTAAACATGTACCCTGATGTTTGAGCGGTCAAAAGACACATTTAAAGCATCTAGTAGAAATATGTATTAGTGACCAGTGAGGTTATTATGCCAGCGTTTGTGTTAAATTTGTAAAATGTATTTAAATTTCAGCTTCGGAAAAATTGACTTCATTCTCAAGTAAAGTTCGTTTGGTATGAAATTTCTCATGAAGTCTCTCTGTTCCAATAATTATATTTTTCATCCATCACCTTTTTTGTAAAAAATATCGCACATTTACTTTTGTGGCATTAATGGTTATCGGTCTTAGCCATCGTATGCACAATATTTCGCGTTACAAATGATAAATGGTTTAAAACATGAACGAAATTATATAAGTTTGCTCAAGAACGACCTAGGGGATCCAGTCTCGACTAAACTGCTCATGCACTGAATTTAGTTTTTTTTTCTTTCAGAACATAACAGAAAAAGAACGTGAAAACAGAAAGGAGCATGGAAAGGAACTCGCCAAATGCAGCAAATGAAATCATTCTAGTAAGTGAATATGGTCGATAGATTCGACCTCCCATGAATATAGTTGAGATAAAAGCCAATTAATTTTACACTTTCACATTTCACGAGTTTCACAAGGGATATAATTAAATTAATGTTGATGATACGTAAATGTCCTAAATAAGTTTTGTCCTAGCGCTACGTTAACTATTTTAAGTAAATAGTATTTTAGTCTTCGTTTATGCTCTTGTATGAGTGCAACTGCAAACTGCACAAACCATAAATAAAATGTTACATTTAGCATAATGATCTTACAGCATCAACCACTGAGAGAGAGAGAGAGAGAGAGAGAGAGAGAGAGAGAGAGAGAGAGAGAGAGAGAGAGAGAGAGAGAGAGAGAGAGAGAGAGAGAAGGATGCATCGTATCGTCATTGGGTTGGACCATGACAGCAGAATTACAAAAAAGAATCCATGCACATGAAATGAGGTGTTAAAGATCTATCCTTGGCATCTCTTTGATGGACTACATCACAAATGAAGAAGTTAGTAACACCATCAGGCACAAAGTAGGCCAATATGAAGACCTCCTCACCACTGTCATAAAGAGAAAGCTGACATGTTATGGCCCTGTCACTAGAGCCAACAGTTTATCCATAACATTCCTGCTAGGCAGCATCCCGGGTGGCAGAATGATAGGTGGAATGAGAAAAAAAGTCAAAGAATGGACCAGGAATGGTTTTGAGAATCACATGCGTTGGCGCATGCTCAAAAAAAAATGGAGCGAACTGGTCAGATGTTCATCATCACAGCGCTTCGACTGCCAAACTAGATCAAGAGAACGATGGTGGTGGTGGTGGTGGTGGTCGTGAGGATGATGATGATGATGATGATACATATCACGTATAATTCTTACTATATAATGTATGTAATTATATTTTAACGGATAAAGGTCAGAACATTGAGATATGGTACATATAGCTAGTTAAACAGAGGTATGATTTAAGTAAGGGGCCTAAATATAAACAAGGACAAATATAATAAAATTAAAACAATTCCAACTATTAATGCTACAATACCCTACATACTTTATAAACACAATTAAAAAAGACTATAACCCCTAAAATCTTTACAAACTAATAGTGTCATAGCGAGATGCAAGAGAACAAACTTGTGGGAATTCTTCCGAACACACACATTGTCATACTTAAAATATACTATCACACATAAAAAGGACAAAAGGAACATTTGTTGTTTTAAAGTGTTAGACTGAAGATAAACTACAGAAATAAGATATATAAACTTGAAATATAAAATATAGTGTTTGACAAACATAAGTGGTATCGATGTTTTTGCGAGAACTTTGTTGTTAAGCAACGGTCAGTTGGGGCTTGTACTATATATGTGGTATTAAAGATAACAATAACAAGTACCTCTATGGTCATGGCTCTGCAAAATGAGCACATCGTAATACAGTTGTATGTGTCCCATCCTTCGACAGAAGGACAGAGCATAAGACTAGTCTTCTCGGCGAATCCTTGTAAATATTTCTTCTTCGTAATGAGGAAAGGATGCTGAAAGAATCACATGCGTTGGCACATGCTCAAAAAAAATGGAGCGAACTGGTCAGATGTTCATCATCACAGCGCTTCGACTACCAAACTAGATCAAGAGAACGATGGTGGTGGTGGTGGTGGTGGTCGTGAGGATGATGATGATGATGATACATATCACGTATAATTCTTACTATATAATGTATGTAATTATATTTTAACGGATAAAGGTCAGAACATTGAGATATGGTACATATAGCTAGTTAAACAGAGGTATGATTTAAGTAAGGGGCCTAAATATAAACAAGGACAAATATAATAAAATTAAAACAATTCCAACTATTAATGCTACAATACCCTACATACTTTATAAACACAATTAAAAAAGACTATAACCCCTAAAATCTTTACAAACTAATAGTGTCATAGCGAGATGCAAGAGAACAAACTTGTTGGAATTCTTCCGAACACACACATTGTCATACTTAAAATATGCTATTACACATAAAAAGGACAAAAGGAACATTTGTTGTTTTAAAGTGTTAGACTGAAGATAAACTACAGAAATAAGATATATAAACTTGAAATATTAAATATAGTGTTTGACAAACATAAGTGGTATCGATGTTTTTGCGAGAACTTTGTTGTTAAGCAACGGTCAGTTGGGGCTTGTACTATATATGTGGTATTAAAGATAACAATAACAAGTACCTCTTTGGTCATGGCTCTGCAAAATGAGCACATCGTAATACAGTTGTATGTGTCCCATCCTTCGACAGAAGAACAGAGCATAAGACTAGTCTTCTCGGCGAATCCTTGTAAATATTTCTTCTTCGTAATGAGGAAAGGATGCTGCTGTTGGTGCCGCTGTTGCTGTTTCCACTTCTAGTTCGCTGAATTCACCTTCTCGTAGTGTAACCTCTGCTACCCTCTGTCCACCTTTCAAAGAAGTACTGCAGTTATTGGTCCTGTTTCTACTTCGATTTCGTCCTCCTTTATCACATGATCTTTTTTTTCAACATTTTCCTTCCAATAACTCCAGGATCAGGTTTGGTCGCCGTCATGAACGAGATCATTTCTCTTTCATGGGCTGAGTTGGTAGCAGTTTTGTTACCATATCCAAATGTTTTAAACTATTTGCAAATACAAGAGAACCTTATTGAGCATCGATACGTTTATCGTCAATGTTACTCATTCTTTGTCTTGATCAATCGAGAACGGCTTGCAACAATAGCGAACGTACAGCTTGATATCTTATAATTGACGTCAGGACTGAAAACCGCCCCTTGATTCGGTACATGGAACGTGCAAGAAATCGTTTCCTCTTAGATATAATAATCGGAATAATGTCACCGGTCTTGATGACATCAGCTCCAGTGCCTTTAGATTTCAATAGGGATGTAGATCTGTATCACAAACCACATGATTTTAGGGACCTGTGTACAGACTCTTTCTTAGAAGGAACTAAAGGTCTTAAGTAATCATTCTTTTTCGTTAATGGTAATCATGATTTCACACTTGTCTTTGTATTTAATGTGGTCTGTCAAGTAAGTCGAAAAAGAGGAAACATCTGTTCTCGTATTCATGCGAGCTTAAATGCAATTTCATTTCCATTAGAATCAATGCAGGTGCAGTACGTTTTTGTTAGGCCTGTGCCTGTTATTGTTTACACTGTGATGATGAGTATCGTAGCTTCTTCCAGATGATCGTCGAACTTTTCTTTACACTTTGACTGCCTTTGTTCGACGAGCATTGTCTGATAATGAGGTCAAATGAGTTATTTCATTAGTTGGATTTAATTGTTTGTCGCTCACCATGCTTGTAAAAATACAAGAAGAAAAGTGCTCTTTTGCTCACTGCTTACTTTGAAAGTTGCTGCGGTTTAGCGACTTGTCTCATGCTGTGTTTGTCTTGCTTAAAAGACGCTAGTTGATCAAATCCTGTCCACTTTACTACCTTGGAGGAATCCGAATAGCAATCGTGCGTGGCCGCATAAGTCACCTTTCAATAATCGTTTATGTTTGAGTGCATACACCACTATATACGAAATAATAATTTGTGATTTTGTTTCAATTGTTCTGATGCGGAAAAGGATTCTGAGTTAGTGTGTTGCCGCCAGAATCCTGAAAGGTTAGATTGGATTCCAACGGCAAAATATGTCTATATGCTGTATGCATGTAAAGTAAATCCGAATGACAAACCAGAGTTGAAAGAGGGGTTTTATAGTTGTTTTTTTTGGTGCAATGTGGCAATAAATATACCAACACAGCTTTCGAAAAGTCTGGATACTAACTGGCGGACATTGTCGTGAGTTTTGTGGGCGACACCTAGATACATAAATACCACTGTCAAGTGACCTTTTCAATGTAGAATAATGATAAGATAGACACCCATTTGGGGTTTTATATCCTGCCTGTACAGAAGAGGCTGCAGCTGTTCATAACAGAAAAAAAAAACAATAAAGGTAACATAACACAGTATCAACATTTAACACTACAGAACTGTTACTAAGTGACTGTTTTTACTTCGCAATTATACGGAAGTAGTTTTCCATGATCTAGCCTATTCCATAGATTATGAATTCTAGTACAAAGCTACATAAACAGCTTAAAAGTGTACTAATCTGAGACAAAAAAATGCCGATTATTTTTTTTTAAAAAATCCTAATCCGGTACAGGTAATGGTATTGTTATAAACCATTCGTCTATACTTGACAGAGCGGTTGTCAAAACCCTGGCGTGATTCCCGTTAGAATTCATAATTGTACCCCGACTTTCCGAAGACTTCCATAATAATTCAGTTGTAAGTTAGAAAGCCCGACGTGACAGTTATATGCATAACTTATTCTCTAATCAATCAAGACCACAGATTTGCAACCTGCCAAATATATACTAACCGCTCATCTGCATGGTTTCTCTTCATCAGGTTTCCGTACCGCCAGCTGTTCACACCGTATAAACTATAATATTCTACCGTAATACCTGGAACTATTTTAACTCCGCCACCTTAGGCTAGTCAGTGTATGGTTTCTAGGCACAATACAACTGCACCACATTTGCCATCATGGTGACATAAACGGTATGTCCTAAGTCCCTTCTTATTTATTTCTTTGTGTAATTTATCGGTTTCCTACCTATATATTGCCACTGCAGTCACACCACCAATTTACACCACTAGATTTTAAAATGGACTATGTTACGGTAGGGACATAACTTTGATGTTGACCTGAGTTCCCTACAAGTGAACGATAGCATAAGAGAAACTCACTAACACTTCACCTCCGTGACGTTTACTCCTAGTAAATGGTGGATAATTATTTCGGGTTAAGAATATTTCTATTGCACCGAATTCTAATACTGTAATCACACAAGTAATCACACAAATCTATTTCTTTAAAACGGGCCGCTCTTAACCAAAAGAAATTAGTCGTTCTCACCCATTCACCCTTGATTTGAATCATTGTCTGATAATGAGGTCAAATGAGTTATTTCATTAGTTGGATTTAATTGTTTGTCGCTCACCATGCTTGTAAAAATACAAGAAGAAAAGTGCTCTTTTGCTCACTGCTTACTTTGAAAGTTGCTGCGGTTTAGCGACTTGTCTCATGCTGTGTTTGTCTTGCTTAAAAGACGCTAGTTGATCAAATCCTGTCCACTTTACTACCTTGGAGGAATCCGAATAGCAATCGTGCGTGGCCGCATAAGTCACCTTTCAATAATCGTTTATGTTTGAGTGCATACACCACTATATACGAAATAATAATTTGTGATTTTGTTTCAATTGTTCTGATGCGGAAAAGGATTCTGAGTTAGTGTGTTGCCGCCAGAATCCTGAAAGGTTAGATTGGATTCCAACGGCAAAATATGTCTATATGCTGTATGCATGTAAAGTAAATCCGAATGACAAACCAGAGTTGAAAGAGGGGTTTTATAGTTGTTTTTTTTTGGTGCAATGTGGCAATAAATATACCAACACAGCTTTCGAAAAGTCTGGATACTAACTGGCGGACATTGTCGTGAGTTTTGTGGGCGACACCTAGATACATAAATACCACTGTCAAGTGACCTTTTCAATGTAGAATAATGATAAGATAGACACCCATTTGGGGTTTTATATCCTGCCTGTACAGAAGAGGCTGCAGCTGTTCATAACAGAAAAAAAAAACAATAAAGGTAACATAACACAGTATCAACATTTAACACTACAGAACTGTTACTAAGTGACTGTTTTTACTTCGCAATTATACGGAAGTAGTTTTCCATGATCTAGCCTATTCCATAGATTATGAATTCTAGTACAAAGCTACATAAACAGCTTAAAAGTGTACTAATCTGAGACAAAAAAATGCCGATTATTTTTTTTTAAAAAATCCTAATCCGGTACAGGTAATGGTATTGTTATAAACCATTCGTCTATACTTGACAGAGCGGTTGTCAAAACCCTGGCGTGATTCCCGTTAGAATTCATAATTGTACCCCGACTTTCCGAAGACTTCCATAATAATTCAGTTGTAAGTTAGAAAGCCCGACGTGACAGTTATATGCATAACTTATTCTCTAATCAATCAAGACCACAGATTTGCAACCTGCCAAATATATACTAACCGCTCATCTGCATGGTTTCTCTTCATCAGGTTTCCGTACCGCCAGCTGTTCACACCGTATAAACTATAATATTCTACCGTAATACCTGGAACTATTTTAACTCCGCCACCTTAGGCTAGTCAGTGTATGGTTTCTAGGCACAATACAACTGCACCACATTTGCCATCATGGTGACATAAACGGTATGTCCTAAGTCCCTTCTTATTTATTTCTTTGTGTAATTTATCGGTTTCCTACCTATATATTGCCACTGCAGTCACACCACCAATTTACACCACTAGATTTTAAAATGGACTATGTTACGGTAGGGACATAACTTTGATGTTGACCTGAGTTCCCTACAAGTGAACGATAGCATAAGAGAAACTCACTAACACTTCACCTCCGTGACGTTTACTCCTAGTAAATGGTGGATAATTATTTCGGGTTAAGAATATTTCTATTGCACCGAATTCTAATACTGTAATCACACAAGTAATCACACAAATCTATTTCTTTAAAACGGGCCGCTCTTAACCAAAAGAAATTAGTCGTTCTCACCCATTCACCCTTGATTTGAATCATTGTCTGATAATGAGGTCAAATGAGTTATTTCATTAGTTGGATTTAATTGTTTGTCGCTCACCATGCTTGTAAAAATACAAGAAGAAAAGTGCTCTTTTGCTCACTGCTTACTTTGAAAGTTGCTGCGGTTTAGCGACTTGTCTCATGCTGTGTTTGTCTTGCTTAAAAGACGCTAGTTGATCAAATCCTGTCCACTTTACTACCTTGGAGGAATCCGAATAGCAATCGTGCGTGGCCGCATAAGTCACCTTTCAATAATCGTTTATGTTTGAGTGCATACACCACTATATACGAAATAATAATTTGTGATTTTGTTTCAATTGTTCTGATGCGGAAAAGGATTCTGAGTTAGTGTGTTGCCGCCAGAATCCTGAAGGGTTAGATTGGATTCCAACGGCAAAATATGTCTATATGCTGTATGCATGTAAAGTAAATCCGAATGACAAACCAGAGTTGAAAGAGGGGTTTTATAGTTTGTTTTTTTTGGTGCAATGTGGCAATAAATATACCAACACAGCTTTCGAAAAGTCTGGATACTAACTGGCGGACATTGTCGTGAGTTTTGTGGGCGACACCTAGATACATAAATACCACTGTCAAGTGACCTTTTCAATGTAGAATAATGATAAGATAGACACCCATTTGGGGTTTTATATCCTGCCTGTACAGAAGAGGCTGCAGCTGTTCATAACAGAAAAAAAAAACAATAAAGGTAACATAACACAGTATCAACATTTAACACTACAGAACTGTTACTAAGTGACTGTTTTTACTTCGCAATGTTACGGAAGTAGTTTTCCATGATCTAGCCTATTCCATAGATTATGAATTCTAGTACAAAGCTACATAAACAGCTTAAAAGTGTACTAATCTGAGACAAAAAAATGCCGATTATTTTTTTTAAAAAAATCCTAATCCGGTACAGGTAATGGTATTGTTATAAACCATTCGTCTATACTTGACAGAGCGGTTGTCAAAACCCTGGCGTGATTCCCGTTAGAATTCATAATTGTACCCCGACTTTCCGAAGACTTCCATAATAATTCAGTTGTAAGTTAGAAAGCCCGACGTGACAGTTATATGCATAACTTATTCTCTAATCAATCAAGACCACAGATTTGCAACCTGCCAAATATATACTAACCGCTCATCTGCATGGTTTCTCTTCATCAGGTTTCCGTACCGCCAGCTGTTCACACCGTATAAACTATAATATTCTACCGTAATACCTGGAACTATTTTAACTCCGCCACCTTAGGCTAGTCAGTGTATGGTTTCTAGGCACAATACAACTGCACCACATTTGCCATCATGGTGACATAAACGGTATGTCCTAAGTCCCTTCTTATTTATTTCTTTGTGTAATTTATCGGTTTCCTACCTATATATTGCCACTGCAGTCACACCACCAATTTACACCACTAGATTTTAAAATGGACTATGTTACGGTAGGGACATAACTTTGATGTTGACCTGAGTTCCCTACAAGTGAACGATAGCATAAGAGAAACTCACTAACACTTCACCTCCGTGACGTTTACTCCTAGTAAATGGTGGATAATTATTTCGGGTTAAGAATATTTCTATTGCACCGAATTCTAATACTGTAATCATACAAGTAATCACACAAATCTATTTCTTTAAAACGGGCCGCTCTTAACCAAAAGAAATTAGTCGTTCTCACCCATTCACCCTTGATTTGAATCGCTCACATATATGTAAATTTAGATAAATAGTTCCTTTTTTAATATCCATCATAACGCAAAATACAATTATCTCTTTTTTTTCACACTAATTTATATTAGAGCTATTTGAATTGCATGTCAAGTTTTAAACACATTTTAGTCTCTATGTCTTGGCAAAATCGGATTAAACTGTTATCTTTAATTGCGTAGTTTATTTGAATGACAGAGGGATATTGGAAACACTGAAAGATGATGATTTGATAATACGTTAATTACCACTGAAATTAATAAAGCAGACAGCGACCAATTTAGAAACGGAACAATAATAAATTAACAGTGGACTGATACTATTCATCAATGCATGATCAAAGAGTGTCCGTTCGTTCAAAAAGAGTAAAGCAACTTTTTACAAAACTGTTCAAAGATACTATGAAATAACTGCAATATTGTTTCTGGGGAAATTTAGATGTACAATTCCTTCTCAGATGACACATTCGAACCAAGGTGCTCCCCCATTTAGACCTTCATTTAACACTATTGCAATATAGACGAGTATAACACTATGTCTCTAAGCCTAACATAGTTTGAAGTAATGAATTATACAAATATATAATTACAAAATTATTGATTGACACTATACAAAAATTGATTGTATTACCTTACCTAAAATTTCAACAAACCACACAAAAATACAGCCAGAAATATTAGCAGGAGATCGATTTTGTCCGGAACCTCCATTTCTTATAAAATTTGCGTTTAGCATTATTATCGATTCATCTTCCAGAAGACTGACTCTTGGCATATAGTCTCAGACTTTTTTATTTTAAGGTTTTCTTGTTAAGCTAACAGTTAAGCTCTTTTTCCCTAACTAACTGCCAACAATTGTACTAAAGAACCGTCGATGGAAAAATCTATAGTTCTTAATCCGATATGACACACAAACCTGATAAGAATTATATTCATCCATATTTTAGTCTACTTTACTTGTATAATACATCCTAATGACTTCATGATTGTGATATTTACTTAATTGTCGCATGTAACTGGCGTGTTCTCTTCGGTGATTTAAGGGTGTACATGGTTTAAATCGATTATATAAAACGTTTCGACAAACTTGCGCAGAAATCCCCATTTTTAAATGTTGTTTCCATGATTTGTGAAAAGTACATTACTATCAAATGCCGATGACATGTATTTTTTTTAAAAAAAATCTGGCATTTGAACTACGAGTTTTCCAAGTGCTCTTATCTACCTCACTGCTTTCATTTCCATATTATTGGTGGCGTTTATATGATAAATATTTGCCTGCTGGTGACAGATGTGTCTTTATTTTAGTTTTGGGTATAAAAGAATTTTATTTGTATAGCTCCTTGAAAAGATCTAGATTAACGAAAATAGCCGTATTATTTAATTCTCAAGTGTAAGTGCAAATGATGCAGATAGTGGAACATCTGTTGGATCAGACGAAGATGATACTCATTGTCGATTTCAATATAGCTGTTTAAACGTTTTCAGTCATATAACTTCGATGTCTTCAGTGTTGCAGTTTATAATGATGTCAAGCACTGGGGCATCAGGCGATATTTAGCATGATATCCCACCCAGTCACATTAAACTGACACCACGCTGACCAGTCCTAACACTAGCTTCTTAATGCTAAGCGCCAAGCGAGGCCGATGTTAGTACCATGTTTGTCTTTAGCATGATTCGTCCGGGGTTCGAGCAGGCTGTCTCTCGCATCCGAGGAGGACGCTTTGACCAGTTAGGCAGTCGGAACACTCTATGTCTATAGAGTAGAACTATATCTGCATTCCGTCGTTTGTATCATACATGGTTCGTGTTGACATTGTCTGTCGTACAGGTACAAGACCCAGACCGAATAACCAAATGGTATGACGTCTAACAAAATTAAAGTTAAAAGCTAAATTTTAAATAATAATAAAAAAACATTCATGCGAACAAATTGTTTATTTCAAGTGTCCTATGACGGCTTTTCCATATCTATACTTCTTTATGTGGCTTTGTAAATACCATACATATGGACGTTTGTGTGGTTTGTATTTGGCTACATGCCCATGGCAACTTGTATGCTTTTGAACGTCTTCCACGATAGGAATTCGGTCAAATAGCCTTCATTCCAAAGTGGTTGTTTGATATGTCTGATTGATATCAGAGGTTTTATGCCTTTGCTTCTTTGAAGGACGCAAGATTGACCTCGCTTTTAGATTGCTATTTCACCTATGGATATTTTAGGCTGCTTTTATTCCAGAAAATTACGTACTTATTATAATATTTTTCTACCTTTCTTGAGGAAAGGCTATTATAATCGCAGAAAGGTGTACTTTATACGTATACTGATATTAGAATGGTGCTCCCAAAATATATTGGACTGTCTATAGCTATTTAGTTTTCTGTTTAATGATACATATAATGCGTCACTCCTTTCTAAACTACCAGTTATATTCTTGTGTGCTAAATACATTTTATTATGATATTATGATATGAAAAGAGATGATATCATGGTGGGCAGTGAATATCCAGTGAGACAGCACAAACAATTATTGAAATATTTTAAAGGCATGTTA
>JAQISU010000128.1:7390000-7402500 GCA_029339505.1 Unio delphinus
ACACACACACACACACACACACACACACACACACACACACGCATTCTCTCTTTCGCTCTCTATCTCGCTGTGCCTGGTTGTCTCTGTCTGTCTGTCTGTCTGTCTCTTCATCGTGTTTTCTTCGGTTTTAGAGGTTGATATTGCGTAGTGGTATGTCGAAATAGAACGCTAAGGAATAATGTTTTTTTTTAATTACGTACATCGTCATATATATGTGTTCTGTTGTGTGTGTGTGTGTGTGTGTGTGTGTGTGTGTGTGTGTGTGTGTGTGTGTTCATTTCAGTGTATTTGAAGCATGTGGCTAAGGAAATGTCAAACTGTATGTAGCAATTCAGGATTAATGTGTGTTTGACATAGCAATATATGCCATCTATGTTAAGTATGGATATCGTCTATATGCGATATATGTTTTGTATAATTGTTATGTGATAAATTAATAATGAAAACAACTGATAGTTGATGATTTTCCAGTCAATAGGAATGCCAATAGAAATACATATTTCAATGATTTTGAAATATTTTTTATACATGGTACATGTACTGATGTATCGCTTGTCACTTTATCAGTTAACAATAGGTTTCCACTTTTACCGCAATCGGGATGGAAACATATTAATGGAATGCAGGGCGTACTTCAATCAAAATGTAATAATTACTGATTATATATATATATATATATATATATATATATATATATATATATATATATATATATATATATATATATATATATATATAATGGGTATTGTTTAATTATATTTTCACTATCTAAAGAAGCATAACATTTCATTTGGTATGGTTAGCTTAATTACTGTCTAGGTCCATAATAAGTAATCAGACCCAGGAAGAACCACTATTCATCAGCCAGATCATCCACTGTAAGCGATCAGTTTGATCTCTCCCAACCGCTCCGGTTGCCTAGTGGTTAGAGCGTCCGCCTCAGATGTTGTAGGTCGCAGGTTTGAACGCCGATCCGAGTCATACATGAGACTTAGTGTCAGGGATGGTCGACCTGGTGTCAAGATAATTTGAGTGTGTGGGACATCATGCTACATGTCTGCGGCCCAGTACTTTAGATCACTATAGACTGCCACACTACAAACATCGTAGCGATATGACTGAAACAGTTTTAAAGCTACGTTAAAAATCCATATCACACAAACAGACACACACAAACACACACACACACACACACACACACGATCATTTCCTAGGATATATCTTAAGTGATATTTATATTGATCTACCTTTATCATACTAGTAACATTTATAAGATGTCATGAACTTGCAAGTTTGTGTCATATGGCAAGGAGGGTTATGGCTTAATGAATTTGTTCTACTTTTGTACACTCGGCCAGTGTCACCCCGACCCCCGATGAAAATACAATGAAAATATTTACTCATGGAAATTATTTTATTTTCAGATTGTTGATAATTGATTGCTGGACTCTAGACTACAATTTTATCTGCTGGTCAAGTATTCGTTTATTGTGTTTGTAGTTTCATATGATTGGTGTCAACAGAGTGAGTTAAAACATAACATGACAATGAATATTAGTCCACCAAAGTCACCAAGGACCAGTAATTCAGAAAACCTCCTTCAGCTAAATTTGAAGGACCATTATGAAATAATACGAGATCTAGGGAGGGGAACGTACGGAAAAGTGGTGTTAGCAAAATGTCTTGAGACTGGTACACATATTGCTCTTAAAGTTTTACCAAAGTGTAGTACCAAGCTAAGAGAATTTCAGAGAGAATTCCAATCCAGTTATTTTTTGTCTCCTCATAGCAATATTGTGAAAACTTATAACGTAGCTTTCCAAACAAGGAGTTCCTATGTCTTTGCTCAGGAGTTCGCCCCAATTGGGGATCTTTTCGATGCTATTCCGCCACAACATGGAATGCAGGAGGTTGATGCCAAAACTGTGATTCGTCAGGTTGCGTCTGCGTTGGAATTTATGCATAGTAAACAATTAGTCCATAGAGACATTAAACCTGAAAATGTGTTAATCTTTGAACCCGATTTCAGTAAGGTGAAGTTGATGGACTTTGGTATGGCGAGGAAGGACGGGACTGTTATAAGAAAAATAAACGGAAGCATTCCTTATACACCACCAGAAATCTGCGAGGCAGTCAAAAATGAAAACATTACCATTCAAACATGTGGCGACGTTTGGGCATTTGGTGTTATGTTGTTTTGTATGATGACAGGAAACTTTCCATGGGAAAATGCCGATTTAGGTGATATCTATTTTAATGAATTTACAGCATGGCAAAAGAGGAAAACAACTCGCGTTCCTTCTCAGTGGAGACGTTTTACTCCTAAGATCATGAAATTCTTCCGCAAAGCTTTGGATGTAAAGCCAGAAAGACGGTGTGAAGTAAAGGAAATATCCAAATATCATAGTGACTCGTGGGTTGTTACGGTGACGAATGATTCCGATGATTACGAAGAAGATGACGCTGACGAAGACGTGTCAGAAAATGACCACATAAATGAACTCGCTAACGTCTTACAGCATCACGGGATAGATACAAAAATAGACAAGTCTTTTCGAGAAAAACGTATATCCGAGTGGTTGCTCTCCATTTGACTAGGAAAGACAGCACATATTTGTTGGCAAAACATAGGTGATATTTTATGGTGCTTGATGTTGAGCTATGACGGATGCTTATTGCTTTTTGCATTTATATTCCTCCTCGCCATGGTTGCCGTGTATCGCGAGACATTGTCATAAACCACATGAAGATGCTGCAATTAAAACTGGAGTTCTTTCTACAATAATGTGTGATATTTCTGTGGAATGAAAAACAAATGTCATATCTGGACATCACAATAAACGAAGTTTTTAAGTTGTAATACGTCGTGAATATGCATAGCTTAAAAACTTAAGTATTGTCACTGCTTGCGTCATTGTTTGATATAACTCTACAAGGATGTAGAGGAACAATTCCATCTGTGCTCTGTCAAAGCTTTACTAATATCAGAAAGATAAAGGTTCGTGACGTTACTATTGATTTAATTTAACGTTTCAGTTTAATAATTTAAAAATTCTTTCTTGTATTGCACAATGGACTGATAACGTTCTCCAGAATAAAACGGGACACTTGATGATTGTCTTTATGAAATCTTGTTGTTCAGATGATATTTTCAACTTAGTGGTGTTATTGAAACTGTTTGAAGAAATAAAAATCACAATTCCACTGAATATTTTAATCGTAATTATTATTATCATTATTATTATTATTATTATTATTATTATTATTATTATTATTATTATTATTATTCATTAGTATGATGAACACAGCATGTTGGTATTTAAACACCAATAATTGGATATCAATGTTATACATTAATAAATGGAGGAACTAATTACACTACTTTTATTGCTGCGGTCATATATGGTCGTGAACGATTGACCCGAAGTACGGAAAACGACTGATGAAACGACATTCGCTTATTAGTTGATAATCGTCATGAATATTTAATACATGTTAGTTGATACTTCACCAATGAATTTACATTGCTGTTCTCTACAACAACCAGAGTGATTATCCGTGTTGACACCGTTGTGATATTATTTATGGACTTTCCGTGAAAAATATAAAGAAATAATTGCTTCATGACCTTAGCAAGCTGTATTTTCTGGATATTTCGACAATTTAGCGGAAATAATGTAACCTTGCCATCTATATGTCTGTCTATCTACCTATCCATCCATCCATCCATCCATCCATCCATCTACCTCTCTATCTACCTACCTACCTACCTGCCTGCCTGCCTACCTACCTACCTACTATATATATATATATATATATATATATATATATATATATATATATATATATATATATATATATATATATATATATATATATATATATATATTCATTTACCTTGTAAGTTTACGTGTTCATTATTTCTACGGTAAATTTTCTAAGAAAAATTTTCAGAATGCTATCTTGCAATATATTTTATACATTTAATACATTTATTGCACTATGAGCCACTCCGGTAGCCAAGTGGTTAGAGTGTCCGTCTCGAAGCGTGAAGTCGTGGGTTGAAACTCCGGCCGTATTATGATTCTAACAACTGCCTCGCTAGGCGCTCAGCATCAATAGGTTAGTGTTAGGACTGATCGGCATGGTGCCATGATAACTTGACTGGGGGGATATCACGTTACATGTCTGCGGCATAATTCCCCAGTGCTAAAGATCACAATAAACTGCCAGACTGCAGACATCTTAGTGATATGACTGAAAAATTGTTAAAGCTTCTTTTATAATACTAATCGCACGCACACACACACACACACACACACACACACACACACACACACACGAGCGCGAAGAGATTTGAAAGACTACAATTCTAAGGTAAATAAGATGGACTTGAAATGTATGAGTAGTTGATAATCGGGAAACAATACAATCAAAAAGTAACTTCTGCTCTGGATAATAGGAAACAATTCGAAGAAAGAGGAAACAAATTAATTGCAATATTGGTAAAACTAAAACATCAAGTATTTGAAGTTAATTATTCGTTTTTGAGAGAGGACATTTTAATCGATTTCTATTTGGTGTTTCCGAAAGCTAATTTATATCTGCCATTGGATGAGATTTCATACTTCCATGATCTTGTTATATTTCGTGCATTATATGTAAATGTATGCCTAAAATTTTCTATATTAGTCTTTGCGGACTATGATATTTCTTACCTGACCAAAACGCTAGTAAATATAACAGTTAGTTTTGATTGCTCATTGAAAAAAATTTCTTTTCGTAATTGCTTTCATACGAACGGATGAATCTCCTAAGATTCGTTTCATACATTTACACAAATAAGATCCTATGTGAAAAAATAAAATGTTGTCACTTTTTCTTTCTCGATATGAAGAAATTATTTTCATGATGATAATTTTATCGACACAATATACAAAAAGAACGAGATAATTTCTTGCTTCAGTGACCAATGTCTATCAAGCAAGCTTCCACGTATTAGTATTTATATTCACGTGACTAATTATGAACAAACTGTACAAAATAAATTATATTTCATAGTTTATGTTACTTAAAAACAGCTGGCCAAAGCTGTTTGTGTAACGTTACATTCATCAACGTGTGCTTGTGACAGGGTGTGCGTTCTGTGTCCATTGATTAAGGTAAATGACATGTACGATTGTTTATGTATTAATCCCAGCAAGAGCATAGTAATATATATATATATATATATATATATATATATATATATATATATATATACACATTGAATACCTTTATTCCTAATAATGTTTCCTATGAAAGCAAATATTCCGTTATAAAGATGTACGTTGTACAATTGGTGTATTGTTCATCATACCATAAATATATTGTGTCTTTACTGCAGATCAACACTGACAGCTTTCATAGGACTTGATATATTCTCAAATTAAACGTTTTGAATAATTCAGCACTTTGAAGGGAAAGATGATATAACCGAGGCTATAAATTTAGTAGGAAATTATGTCCAAATACGAATTGTGGCAAACAAACTCGTTTAATCTCATACAAAATCTTGAACTGAAAAGATAAAATCTTTCCATTTATCTAAGGACGTTCTAGTAATATCGCATTTTATAATTGGCTTGTTTGTTTGTTTTTTGTATTTATGATGCTGCTGCTGCAACTGCGGCTGCTACTACTATTACTACGAATATGTAAATAATGCGGATAACACATTAGTTCATAAAAGATAAAACACTCTTGTGTTGTGTTATTCGTCCGTCGACTCGACAAGGGCCTCTCTTTTCATCTGAGGGTTCAACGGGCTGGTGTTGTTCGGTGTCTCCGCAGGTGGCTGATAAGGCAAAACCTTGCGCGGAATGTTCGTTTGCATAAAGGACAGGGGATGAGTTTGACATCCCCACGAGGGTTGATGGCACGTGTTTTCCTGACTTGTCTCTTCAGCTCTGCAGCTGCTGTCCTGATAGATGTGCACAGCTTGGAGCCTTTGTGCCCGTATATTCAGGTTGTCTTTGAAGTCTTTCTACTGACCTCCGTGGGATCGGTGTCATAACTGTAGCTGGCCTTCAAATAGTCTCTTAGGCAGCCGGTGGTCAGGCATGCGTACAACATGATCTGCCCAGCGTAGCTGGGACTGCAGCGGGATGGTGTGGATGCTGGGGAGACCGAATTGGACGAGTGCGTCAGTGTCTAGAACATTGCTCCCTGCCACCTGATTTTGGGGATTTTCCTGAGACTTGTGGTGAGAAAGCGGTTCCGTTCTATGAAGTGGCATTGACACAACGTCTACTTTTCGCATACATAACGTAGTGTGGGGAGCATAACTGCCATAATACCCTTAGTTTGGTCTGGATTCAGATGCCTCTTCTATCCCAGATGCTGACATGCAATCTGCCGAAAGGTGCGCTTGCTCTGGCAATGCGAAGGTACACCTCGTCGTCAATAATGACGCTCTGTGAAAGGGTACTACCAAGGTAGGTGAAACAATTCACAACGTTGAGTTTTCGGCCGTTATCGGTGATGTTGGTCTCAACATATGGCTTTCCAGGAGCCGGATAGTGCAGGAATTCAGCCTTTTTAGTACTGATGGCTAGACCAAAGCTTGTGCAGGAGCTGGAGAACTTGTCAACGCTGCATCGCAGGTCCGCATCTGAGCCAGGACTGGGGACGCATTCGAGAGCAAAAAGGAAATACCTCCCGGTGTCTGCTATAACATTGGTTTTTGCTTGAAGCCTCCTGGCATTGAACAGTTTTCTATCTGTACAGTACATGACGTCGAATATAATCTCTCCGTCTCTGAAAGCATTAGTCAGCATGTTTTAGAACACTAGACTAATCAGTGTCAGCGACCGAGCACAACCCTGCTTTATGCCATTGGTTACTGAGAAGACTCAAATGTCTCTCCATTGTCCTGGACTCGTGCTAGCAAACCATCGTGGAATTGCTGCACCTTATATATAAATTTTATCGGGCATCCGTACTTGGCCATGACCTTCCACAAGACTTCTCTGCGGACAGAATCAAAGACCTTAGTCATGTCGGCGTAGATGGAAAAAAGGTCTGTGTTTTTCTCTTTTCGTTTCTCTTGTAGCTGGCTCCAAACAAACACTATATTGATGGCCCAACGTTCTTTTCGGAACCCACACTAACTTTCTACCAGAAGTGAGGTGGTTCAGTAGTATTCTGGCGAGTATCTTTCCTTTAATTGGGAGCAAGGATATACTGCGTCGGTTGTCCAAGGCCTGACCGTTCCCTTTGAGCTTATACAGGTGGATTATAGAAGCGTCAATGAATTTCTGGAGGACGGTTTCTCGCTGACATTTCATTTAAAACAGTTGGTGAAGCCTTTTTATCAATGATGTGTCCCATTTCGTGTATACTTCAGCTTGATTGGAGTCTGAACCAGGTGTTGTTCCACTATAAAGCAGACGTATCACTTTCTGTAACTCGAGTAAGGTTGGAGAGACATCTAGTGCATCGTAGATGGGTAATTGGGGGAGACGAATGATGACGTGATCATTGATGGATGAAGGTCGATTCAGGACGCTGTAAAAGTTTTTTGCTCATCCTTGAAGAATATTCTCTTTGTCAGTAATTAGTGTGTTCCTGTCTGCGCTGAGAAGGGGGAATGATCCAGAGGATGTAGGTTCATTCACTTCTTTCAGGGCATTGTATAATTTCTTCATGTCATGGTAATCTTCGTAGCACTGGATCTCATCAGTTTGGCTGCTCAGCTATGTGTCTTGCATTTGACTAATTTACCGCTGTACAGTTCTACGGATATTATTGTACACGTCGTACCGAGAGACGGACATGAGGTTGTTGAGGTAGATTTAAAGGAGGAGGTGTTTCTCATGCAGCCACTGTTTGATCTCGTCGCAGTTAGTTCTCATAAAACCTGTCTTGATGTTTTCTGGTTGATGGTCCTAAGACCTCCGAAGCTGCGCTATTGACCAGTTCTCTGAATGCCGCTCAGTTGGTCTTCGCATTCTGAATGTCGAGAGGGGTGAATTTCAGACGTTCTTCCTGGGCATTCAGGAAAGACTGTTTGGTACTATTCCATTATGGACCTATTTCCTTCTCCAGTCTTAAATTAAGATGGTTTAAGGCCAGAAGTCTTGTTCCGCGGGAAGAAATACAAAATTGTTATAGGTGATTGAAAAGTTATAAAATGATTTTCACATAAAAATGGTAAGTACAATTCAATTTTGACCGTTTCTGCATTGTTGAAAGGAAGTAGCATACTATAATTTTCACTCTAGAAAAAATAGGTACGGCAGGTTAAACGATGTTTGTTTGGACTAAATCGAATGAGACTGGGAAACGGAATACCTGGAAATGGTTAAATATCAATGTTTCACTGAAAACATCTACTCTATGTTTTGGGGTGATATAGCGTTTAATTGGCTCAGCATAATGCCATCGGTTGATGGTATCATCAATTAAGAAATGTACATAAATATATATGAACAGAAAATAGGACCATGTTTGCCAAGGAATTCTCAAATGGTGTTTGGTGGATGGATTCTTCAAATAAGATCTTCCGACAAACAGACTTGGTTTCACATCAGAAAAACCAATAATTTGAACGTTTTATATTAAGTCTTGCACAAAGTACTTGTCAGTGTCATTTAATTTTAGTTTATAAATGATTAAATCAAATCTACGAATTCCGAGTTGCAGAGTTTTGGTTTGAGTCCATACAATCGATAATCTTGGAATTTTAGTTTAGGCCTTAAAGAGATTATACATGCCAGTGTCATTGAATTTTACACGTATAAGAAGAGCACTTGGCGACATTTCGTGGTAGCTTGGGCTTGTCATAAATCTTTTGAAGTGAGATATTTTAAATATCGTATCGTAACAGGAAAAGACCTCATGCAACAGGATTAGGTATGCTTTTAAGCATTGTGGTTTTGAGTTCCATAGAATCTGAAATTTTTTATATTATCGAGATGCAAAATATTCAAGATCACGTTTTTCAGTCTAGTAATTAAAACGTAGAACTAGGTTTTTACCAGTGAGACACTTTTAGACCCTAGTTTATTTATAACTGGAATTGAACTGGACCTAAATATAGGAGTTTTCTATATGAATGAGTTCCAACTAGGGCAGTACGCTGATGGTGCTTTTCTGTCATATAAGAGCTATTCATTGTCCTCCGCGACAACCATGTAGATGTGTAATGGTTTCAAGTTTGTATCAGGTATAATATTATTTTCAAAAAAGAAAACATCTCCGGATATGTCTAGCTTAGATTGCTTGGTTTAGACTTTTTTTTTCTGTATAAGATATGGCAGAATTTAATTATTCAGCTACAGTGAAGAAATTAACGGGACTGTTCTAGCCTTTATTGGAAGTTTATTTTGACAAATACCTCGTTTTGCCTAAATTCGCTCACGTAATTTCATCCTGTACAAATGCCCAACCAAGCAAAGAAAATGAATTGAAAAACATGTTCGCCAGTTTATTGTTGCTATAAAACTGAGAGACGTAAAAGATTTAGACATTCCTTTAAAAAATGGAGGTAAACAGCTATTTAAATTAAAGATTAACACTTTTTATCGTGATTTTCTCTGTGCTTTATTATTAAGGAACTATATTTATCTCACTATATTTTGAATATAGTTAATATTGACAGCAATATTAAAAGGATAAAATAGTAATTTATGTTTGTTTGACATTGTGCAGTATCTTTCTCCTTGATTTTTATTTAAATGTTTGAAGATTAATATTCAGTGCGACCTCTAACAGATGTTTTATATATTCTTATATTGTACATTGTTAACTCAATCAATATTAGTCTATGATGCTAACATATAATAGTTCAATTATGCCTCTTTGTAATATTTGTATTGGCGATTAACTTATATTAAACTAGTGCAAATTATTTTCGACTAGCAATTGTGTTAAGTTTTGTGTCACTGATTTCGTCAAGCAAATATTTACAATTTTTGTTGTTTCAGAAACAAGAATAATTGAATATGGTTCTAAAACTATTGCATACTTAAGAATATATCATTGCAATTAATGATGATTAACATTATGTAATTGTTACTGGGAATTACTTAAACTTCTGAGTTGTGCTTCAAACATTGAACACATACATTTTTCCACATTACCAATGGTAGTCACTTCTGTGTTCTGTTTCCAAGATATATTAAAATCGTGCTATAACCATTACAACCGGATGAGAATTTTGATTTATTATCATCATTGATATCGTGAATAGGATGTGTATGAGTTCGTAATGGATTGTACAATACCGTAATCAGAATATATTCTCTTTCATAAATCTGATAATATTGTCGCTTATGTGACAAATTGAGTTGAGAAAATATATTTCTCTCAATGAGTTGTTATATGGTAAAATCAGAGATGTATTAATAGGGATAAAAGTTTATTACTTATTCAATATATATTATGTATCACTTACTTAATCTAGCGTTTTAAAATGATAAACTATTGAATAGTTTATATAGTAAATGCAATACATTTCAAATTATTTAAACCATGCTATTGTAAAGAATGAGTTATGTCCCCTTGTACAAAGTTTTTAAAAAAGAACTCTAATATGTCAAGACTAAGTATTTTTGTTGTTCCTTTTTAAATATATATATATATATATATATATATATATATATATATATATATATATATATATATATATATATATATATATATATATATATATATTGCAAGTTTGAAAGTTTCCAGTAAGTGAAACATTTCTAAAGAAAAAATTGCCCACATTCTCTTGTTATTTTACTTGATTTTTTTTGTATCTCTTGTCTGTAGTTTAGCTCCAATGCAGTAACATCTTTATTTTACTTTATGAACTGGCAATGTATAACACAAAAATTGCGGAAAGTTCGCGTACCCTCATCCTCTCGGATAACCAAGGTGTTCTCTTATCTTACAGTGTATGATTACATGAGAATGCAATAAATAAAAACAAAGCCAATAGTTTTAGCCCCACCAACAATCCCTAATCCCTTTGCTAATGACCTGACGTACATCTTTTCTTTTAGCTGTTATTGTTTTAAGATGTGTGCGTTTGTGTGTCTTTTGTATGAAAATATGTCTTTAAATTTTGTTTGAAAAGTTTGGACATAGATAAGGAATGAATTACTTTGGACATACATGCTTAACAACAATGCCACATCTGTCTAAGTATTGTTGGTATATCATTTTAGCCTGGAGGGTTAGCAGTGTTGCCTATTACTCTCCAACATGTATATCTTCTATTAGGTCGGTTCTATAGACCGCCTAACATTAGGTAAATCCATTGTTATTTTTCTTACTGCTTTGCAAATTTTCTAGAGAACGCACTTAGTCCCACTGTTGCTCATGATTAAAGAAACTTTAAAGAACAAATGTATTTTTGTTTTTTCATTGCTATACGTCATTCAGACTCAATCAATATTGTTTTTTTGCTGAGTATCGTTGAAAACGAAATTATCAGGTGTCTGGAAAGTAATGCCAAATGTGATCTGAACGTTGCTGAAGGAAGCGTTTATTCTTCATATTGACCCGAAATCGTCTGGCATAACTTAATGGTATTAGCATCAAATTTATTCAATAACTAGCGTAAACTGAAACACATTCAAGGATAGAACATATGTGCCTGTATAATTTATTTCAAAATAATTTACTGTCAATTTACCGATACCATCTACTATACACCTTTTAAAATTATATGTTCACTTGTACTCTGAAGGACTTGTGTTGCTTACGATTTGAATAATGGCGTAATTTACTAGCTTTACTTACGAATGAAGTCAAATATATCTCTAATCAGAATCGCGCCTATGTGTTATTATGCATGTATTGATACGTACATATATATCATTTGAATAAGTGATTTACGCTATACCTCCTTAACTCTGAACGAATGTACAATCAATACTATATGTCATTGTTCTCTCGAGACAAATATTACTATTTAGCATAAAAGATTAATTTAAAAAATATTCTAAATTGTATTTCAAACAAAACATACATTAACAACGAGGCGAGCTCTGGCGCACCATTCTTCTGTTAAATTTTGGGATAAAAATAGTCAAGAAATGTAATATTTGGGTAAATATAGTCCCGTCTGTCCCTTCATGCATGAAGGTTTTTGTTAGAATATTTATCAAGCAACAACAATTACTAATGCGAACATTTAGATCAAGACAATTTTGTTTCTCATTATTAAAACGTCACATTTGTGGTAACGGAAAACTTTAATTATTAAAGCACATGGTACAAAGGATTATCCTTTCAACATGGCTTCGAAACACTATTACGGCTTCCCATTATACAGTTTGCTCAAAAACCAGTTCAATAATTGAGGTTAAGTAGAGAGTTTAATAGTTCATCATTCTTAATTGTTTTTTACCATGATGCAATGATGTTGAGCAACATTGTTTGAAAAACAATATTTCATCTTGCGATGCAAAATCTTAACGGGGAAAAACGGGTTTATAAAGTATACATGGAATAAGAAGTGATGT